>CM041016.1:5869638-6050572 GCA_022984855.1 Dimocarpus longan
AATTTGGGCTTGAATCTTCAACCAAAGGAGGCCTATTTGGCTGATTTGTGACGGAAATTAGAGGCGAGCCACTACCAGACAAAGCATTCCTGGCATCATTATCTTTACTTGACAAATTTGCATTACCAGATGACTTTAAACCATGAGGATTGAACTTTTCAGATGCAGTTGAACTGGTCAAGGTTGACGATGACAGATTATAATTATTAGGTTCACGGTTAATCTTTGGTAAGATGCCCTCCTTATAATTATAATCTTTTTTTCTTGGGACTTCATTATAAGGATTTTGGTTCTTCCACATCATTGGTACAGGGGGTCGACCTGACACAGGGTTATTTCTGTGTCTCTGAAACTCTTCAACTTTAATCTCTGCAGGCTTGTTTGGGAAGGAAGTTTTTCCAGTTCCTTTAATCTGGAATGGATTAAGATCTGCAAAAAGGTTTTTAGAATCCTCCTGACCATTTTGACCATATGGAACTACATTGAGATTTATCCTCACCCCATCACCAACTGCACTGGCCCCACAACCTCCTTTATACACAGAGCTTCCAACAACTGATGTAGAAAGATTATCCAATTGACTAGGAGCCACTCGACTAGGTAATCCAGAAGAACCAGCAGCAGTTTCATTACTTGGGACTTGGAAAGCAGGCAAGGACTCCGTCTTTCCAGAACTAGACCCTCTGTCCACAACAGAATTACCATCTGCTGAAGTGATCTGACTACTGCCTTCACCAAGTAATGGCTTTGGCCTTGAGTAGACAAATCCTGAGTCACTGGAGGACTGGAGAGCAGGGACTTTAATTGGGTTATACGGCTTAAAGGCAGTATCCTTTGCACTTAAAATATCTGCGGGTATAAGTGTCCCAGGAGCTGCCATGAGATCAACCAAAAACTCCCTGAGAGAGAGAATATTTATTAGACAACACAGAAGTATAAATTGCAACATTGATAGATTAATCAGAATTGTTATAGCATCTGACAACTACATATAAATAGCAGCAGGAGTAGCACTTTCTTTCTGACAGGTGGAAGACAAGTTTCATTTCTTCATATAAGATATATAACCATTGGCAGAAGGAGGAGAAAGAGAGAAAGAGCTAAGATAACATTATGCATATGAGAAGTAAGGGCAAGGAACAACAATAAAAATCAGAAAAGGAGGGAAGCTATGGATGGTTTATAACTGCAGCCATGTGATGTTTTATTTGGTTACAATTCCACATTGCCAGGAATTGTCTGCAATACCTTAAAACTCATCCAGAAAGACAGGATAATGAGGTATGTAATCAGGGAAAACAATAGAGCAATTGAGTTCTAATTTGTGCTATCGCATTTGTTTACATTTCCTTAAAAGATGAGCGTAAATGATATCAGTGATAGCCCGAAAAATTCTTGCACAAATCACCATGACAACTGCTATTAAATTTGTAATAATTGACATTCTTATTTTTCTTATCTTCAAGATAATGTCGAAACAAAAAACTTATCATCACACTGTTTTTTATTCTCGAAACATCATCACACTGTTTTTTATTCTCGAAATTACCAAGCACGTAGACCCAAAAAAATCCATAAAAATCTAAAACAGCTAAAACTTTTGAACTTTTAAACAGTTATCAAGTTCAAATATCGAAAGCAAAAGCAAACCTTTCATCTTCAAGCTTTATTAGGTTGACAGCATCATCCTCTACACCAGTGTAATGGCTACCCTTTACAAGTCTACAAGGTAACCTCGTACAGTCAGCCAATACCTACATCCAGGCAAAAAAAGAAGATAAACATACAAAATACACAGATCCAACATGTGCGCATGTGTGCATCTCAATTAATAATAGAACAACCCAAAACCAAAATAAATTCGATCAAAAATAAAACTCTAAAACTCTAACATAGAGGAAAAGACATCAAGCAATTGATCCACTATGCTCTATGCAAACATTGATATACTATATAGCATAGCACATCAATTTCAGACTAAAATTTCGACAATGAGGTTCAGCAAAAAAAAATTATTAAATTTAACGTAGATAACAGATAACTGCTGACCTTAAAAAGCAAAGCACGGTGTCGAGAAAGCCCAATATTTATGGACCCAATGGGCAGCACACTTGTGTGAAGAGACCTCCTCAACTCTGTGTTACTTTCCAACCATTTTGCAAGCATCATATTTGCATCCTTTACAGGGCCACCCATGTGCCCAGAAACAACTTCAGCAAGTCTTTGTACCAAAAAATTAACATCAGTAGCAGGCACATCTAATGCAATGCAGTGTGCAACTTGAAGCAACTCTTCCAAGGCAGGATCAATAGTTTGATTAACCATTACAACTTCAAAGCCAGAACTCCCTGGATTTGCTTCAAGATGCGTGAGAGATGGCATTTTCCCTTGGGTGGCTGAATCAGTTGAAAGTCCATAAATATCATAAAAACCATCCACCACCTTCTCCTCATAGTCAAGCACGTTGTACTCCTAGTGACACAAAAAAACCAACCCAAATTAAGCTAAACTTACCAACCACAACATTACTCTTATTCTAATCCATAACACAAACCAGTCATATCACAAATAATTTAACTAATAGTACACAAGTGACATATCATATTCTTTTCTGAAACTATAAAAATTTCCAGCAAAAATCCTTCAATTTTCCAATGAATTTTTTTTAAAAGAAAAAGACCAAAATTAAAACATAGATAAAGCAAAATGAGCAGAAAAAGAAAAAGACATCAATTGCTGCTTTTAAATTGACAAAACATATAATAGCCCAACAACAAAACTAAATTGAAAAATGTAATCTTGCAACAATCCACCTGAAAGTCTAATCAACCCTTTAATTCCATCACCCAATGCACAGCCATATAAGCTTATGTCAACCACATAGCCTTTGTACATAACTCTTGCACAAAATCGAACCACTCAACACGGCAAAATCAACCAAACACTCCTAGTTCTTTCAACAACCCATATAATAGCATATAATAGCCCAACAACAATTGCTGCTTTAAATTGACCAAACATATAATAGCCCAACAACTAAACTAAATTGAAAAATGTAATCTTTCAACAATCCACCTGAAAGTCTAATCAACCCTTCAATTCCATCACCCAATGCACAGCCATATAAGCTTATATCAACCACATAGCCTTTGTACATAACTCTTGCACAAACTCGAACCACTCGAAACAGCAAAACCAACCAAACACCCCCAGTTCTTCAACTTCATTTCTATAATTCAACAGTCAAGTTACTAGCCCTAATAACCTAAACCAAGTAGAAACACCCATAGCTCGAACTCAAACACTAAAATTGACTACACTAAACAAACACAAAACGCATAATCAAATAAAATCAAGCTCGAAAACGAACATTACCCAGTAGTGCCTCGACAGAGCCTCCGCTGCCACGTCACCCTTATCTCTCCCCACCAAATCGCCTCTCCGATCACTGTTATTGTTCAAACTCAACAGCGTCGCCGCCCGGATCTGATCCTTCTCCCCGAAGTCGTCTGCGTTCGACGACGACGACACGCTGATCGCCATCGCCAGCTGCACCTGGAACTCCTCCTCCGACGTCATGAAATCCGTCCGATTGTTCGTCCCGTTAGTAGTAGTGGGCGACGACTCCGACGGACTGGCCGGAGTGGTGGCCGTCGCCGTCGTAGTGCGCCCGCTTTCGGTGGCGCATGGCGTCGGCGACAACGACGTTGCTGACGACGTGGAAGCTAGGGTTTCGTTGGCCCGATTCGGTTCGTGGTTGCTACCTATGTGTAGCTTCTTGAAAATGTGCCTCATCTCTCTCTCTCTCTCTCTCTCACTAGATTTTCACTTTCTCTCACTACTCTTTCTCGCGTTTTCTCGCTCGCTTTCCCTCTCTAAACCTTACTTTCTCTCTCTAGAACTCTGAGTCAAGGGAGTGGACATAAAGGTTTTATTCAGGGAGGGAAAACTTAACGCGGAGTCCAAAAAACAATTATTATATATATTGGCCGGTAAACAATTGCCCTTTGACTTTTCTTTGATTACCAAACTGCCACTAAAGCGAGGGACTTGCCTTGGATGCTGGACCATGTATGTTGGCCAATGGGAATACTACATGTAGGCGATGAGGTGGCGATAGATGTCCATGTGAGGCTGTCATGTAGGTTAGGAAGTGGTTTTTGAAGACGACTTGGGCATGTTTGTCATGCGTGAATTATTATATTAGATGTGTGTTGTTAAAGACGTTAAGAGGGGTTTAGGTTGGTGACGCGATTGGTCCTCAGCATGGAGGTTGTAATTTAGTGGAATGAGTGTTACTGATTTTTGTAATATTTAGGCGATGGAAGGGGCTTTTAGTCATTTTAATGAGCTTGGTTTATCAAACACATCTTACTTCTGTTTGGTTAAATAAGTTTTTGTTCGCATGTTCTCGTACGGATTGATTTTTACAACTGACTTGTTTGTGTTTGCAATGTCTAACTGTGAGTTTAAATCTGTGTTGTTAAAGATGTTACGAAGGTTTCAAGATGCTTATGATAGAAAGCTGTTTATAGAAATGCAATTTTAAAACTGATTTATGCATGTTCGTAACGTGTAAATAAGAACTTAAATGCGTATTATTTAAGAGTATAACGAAGGTTTAAAAATGTTTTTGTTTGAGAGTTTTGATAGAAAACATATTTTTAAAACTAAATTGTGTAAGTATGTTCACGACATGTAATCAAGAACTCAAATGCATGTTGTTAGTGGTTAATAAGATTTAGAATTGTGATACAATTTATTTGTGTATGTTAATTGTAATATAGTGAAATAATTATCATTTTCATATTATTTAAGAATTTAGTGCATATTTTTATCAATATATGTTGAGTTAGATTTACCAAACCCATGTTATTTACAAGATCGGGTAATGGTTTAATTATGACACGAGGATGTTAGCATGTAGTTGTACCAACGAACAATAAACAAGTGTTATGTGGAAATGTAATTAAATGGTGAATTAGTTTCCATTTAAATTTGGTTTGATTTGTGTTTAAATGGTTATACTTAATTAATTATATGTGAATTGCGTTGAAACACAACTGTGAAGTAAATTGAATGCTGCCGTAAATAGTCAATGAAACTATTTGAATATCCATTCTAGAATATCAATCAACGAAGAGATTTAAGATAAGAATAAATCCACCATTTATAAAAATGAAACACTGCTTGCTCTTATTCTTCGTTCTCATTATGTCATCATTGAATAGGTCTCATGTGTCAAATCATTTGAAAGACACACACAAACTAATTAGATTTGTAAGACAATCCATTTTTGTTTGTGGTTAATTTGATTTCTTAGGCAAGTCATAAGTGTTCATTTCTATGATTAGCGAATTGGCATTGGACTAGCTGTCTCGCTATTCATTTAGGTGGCCTGATGGAACTTTTGGCCCAAAAAAACTTGAGGTCCGACAGGAAAATGAGGGTGACTGGGTTTTCTTTTTAATGACTACAATAAATACAAATTTAGAGGAAACATTATTTGAACGCACCACCTCAATGATATAGATATAAGTGGCACATTACAAGATTTACCTCAATTTGTCAAAGCTCAATCTCTAATTTTATAAATGGTGGGATGACAAAGAGTGAGATGACTTCACTCCCATGAAAAAAACTATATATATATTTTAGATTCATGATAAACAGTTACAATAAACATTACAAAATCACTATACTAAAATTTCTCTTCCAGCACAAATTTAATAGCCACCCACTTACCTATATTTTCTTACCTTGCAAGAAAATGAACCCCATTTCAGCTTGAAAAAGGCCATCCATTTCTCTCACAATTCTTGAGCTTCTCTTACACACTTACCAAATATATGCACCCTTTCATTTTCTTTTATTCAAGAAAACAAAATCACATAAAATATCATTAAAATTAGCTAATATATAGTTAATCTTAATCATCAACTACCTACCTCACACATTTCACCAAAAAAAAAAAAAAAACCAATCAACCTCACCTTAGCTCCTATCAAAACTTCTACTAACTCTAACCTTAACAACACCCGAATATGCTCAACACCCTTCCCTTTGCTCTCACTTTCTCATTGATTTTCTTCCTTCCCAAACACATTATTTCTTCACAATCCCTCCCTAATTACTCTCCTTCACCATTCTACACTACACAAGGTGAATGGACTCTTTTGCATGCAAGCATAGGCATATCTGCCATGCATATGCAACTTCTACACAACAACAAGGTCATTATGTTTGACCGGACCGACTTCGGCAAATCCAACCTCTCCCTGCCTGGTGGCCGGTGCCGGTATGACCCCACTGACACCGTCCTCCAAAATGACTGCACCGCCCACTCAATCCTCTATGATATCGGTACCAACCAGTACCGTCCACTAACCGTGCAAACCGATACTTGGTGCTCCTCGGGGGCAGTCGTTCCCGACGGAACCTTTGTCCAAATCGGAGGATTCAGCGATGGAGACCATGTTGTACGTACATTTACTCCATGCATGGATGATTCATGTGATTGGATAGAATATCCAAACTATTTATCACGAAGAAGATGGTATGCAACCAACCAAATCCTCCCAGATGGTCGTGTGATCATTGTTGGAGGAAGAAGACAGTTCAATTACGAGTTCTATCCTCGAAACTCTGTTTTCGAGCTCCGGTTCTTGTTAGAGACAAGAGACTACGATGAGAACAACTTGTATCCATTTCTACACTTGCTGCCAGACGGGAACTTGTACATTTACGCTAACACGAGATCGATATTGTTTGATTACAAGCAGAACCGTGTGATCAAAGAGTATCCTCAGATCGACGGTGGTGATCCGCGGAACTATCCCAGCTCGGGGTCATCGGTGCTGCTTCCTTTGGATGAGAACGGTAATGGCGTTGAAGCTGAGATCATGGTGTGTGGTGGTGCAACAAGAGAAGCATATGGACAGGCAATTAACCATGTGTTTGTACGTGCACTCTCTACGTGCGGGAGACTCGTGGTTGGCCATGCAAACACTAGTTGGGTCATGGAGGACATGCCCTTGCCAAGAGTGATGGGTGACATGTTGATTCTCCCGACCGGGGATGTGATCATTATCAACGGCGGGGAAACTGGGACAGCAGGATGGGAGCTCGGGCGGGATCCGATCACTAGACCAGTTATTTATCGTCCGTCTTTAGAAATAGGTCAGCAAAAAGATCTTTTTTGTTTTTTGGTATCCAGTCCTGGGATAGGAGAGAGCAATCCACATCAAGTGAGGAGGGGAAGAGGAGGGGTGGAAGGACAACCAAGAGTGGATGGGGAGAAAATTGCCTATAAATTGGGTTGGGGGGTGGGGGGTGTGGGGGTGTTGTGGTGAGAGCATAACTTACAACCTTGACCAAGGTTGTGGGTGGGTTTCTAGCTTACCACCTAAATATATGTCATCTTACATGTAGCGAGATGCAAATACTTCCCCATTATGTGAAGTGACAAAATCATAAATAATATGCATCTTAGTGCATTCAAGTATTTTTTGAGCTAACATCTTTTAAAAGAATTAAAAGTTTTATAAATATTTTATGATAGTGTGATGCTCATTTTGAATTAAAACATGTTGGCTCCATCTATGTAGGTCAAAGATTTTCAATTATGGCTCCATCATCCCGGGCGAGAATGTACCATTCATCGGCCATTTTATTAACAGACGGTCGTGTTTTAGTTGGAGGAAGCAATCCACACGTGTATTACAACTTCACTAATGTAATATACCCGACTGACTTGAGCTTGGAGAGCTTTTCACCCCCCTACTTATCGGCGGAGCATCATGTGGTGCGGCCGACAATCGTGGCAGTAAGCGAGACGTTGGGATACAACCAGTCATTTAACGTGAATTTTAGGGTGCCGGAGTACCTATCGTGGAATGTGGTATCGATTAGAATCATCTTTCCATCATTTGCGACACACTCTTTTTCCATGAATCAGAGGATGGTGGTGATGAAGATGCAAGGAGTTTATCATGATGAGGAGTCTGATGTATACACTGTAGTAGGTGTTGGACCATCCACGACTGAGATTGCACCTCCTGGGTATTATTTGTTATTTGTGGTGCATGCTGGTATTCCAAGTTCTGGTATGTGGGTGAAGATAGAGTGATGCAATGTTGCTTGATCATGTAGTTGTAGTTTTTGCTTGTGGTAGTCTTTCTATAAATCACCTACCATAAAATGGTATGGTCTTCAATTTAATAAAAGAATAAAAGGAGACATTTTGTGGTAGTGTATATATATATATATATAGAGAGAGAGAGAGGGAGAGACAAAAGAAATAAAATTTGTATTTTCTTAATCTTACACCTACTTGATAATAATAATAATTTTGAATACAAATTAACATATAATTACAGGTGAAATGTAATAAATAAATGATGCGACAATACCAACTCATGTGTTATGTCATTAGTTTAAGATAAATGCCGTAATTTCGGATGCTCAACAGGTTTGCAAGGACTATCAATTCCAACTGAGGTGAGCGAAACCAAATATCAGTAAATGGCACTCAAGCAAATTACTACATTAAGAAATGATTTATAAGGCTCTTGAACAAATGCAGACAAGGAAAAAAAAAAAAAAACAGATGGTAAAAATATATATTCCTCTCAACAAAATTTTTTAAATATTACTCACATAACATAGAATCAGTCAGAAGCATCAGGGATTCTGTTTCTCAGGGATTCAAGAAAATAAGCCTAGTTCCTTTTACCCTTGTTTCGTCTAGACGAGACTACAGTCCATCCATCATCCTCTGCTGCCACCACGGGCCTCGACTCGCCGGTTGTTACATCAGTTGGATTGCCATTTGATTTGGGTTCTGGTGCATCTACCATCATGCTTGATGTATCTTCATCACCATCTGTACTGTCATCATCATCATCATCGTCATCTGCCACCTGCCACATTAAATGGGCGCAGATCAATATTACTTCTAAAATTCTTGCTTAGAACAATCAAAGTAGCTTGGTGAATCAAAATAGTTTCCCCCCATATCACAATTTCTTTTGATAATCACATCACTCATCACAATCTAAAAGCAATATAAAGTTCTTTGCTAAAACTCATTGTTACTGAAGCAAGTATGTTAAAACATCCCAATATTTATTCAATTTAAACTGACAGGCCCAGACAGAAGAAGAAGAGTAACTTTGTGTTTATTCCATAATCCATTTGTGTTGAGTCCAGAAATAAGAACAGAAATGTTTTCTGCATACTAGAAAAGCGATGCTATTGAATAGTCATGGTCATTTCTATATTTATTTTTGACACTATAGGAAGTACTATTCAGAGGAACAAGTACATAAATTCTTCCAAAATTATATTTGGAGCATTCAAAATGGAAAGCATGAATAGAAGCAGTGGCCTGTTCTATAAAGTACTACAGTTTAGAATGAAGAAAGTAAGTGACATTTGAAGTCTAAGCGCAATCAAATGGGCATCCTGGATTAATTTTCCATCATCACAAAGCATGCTAAAAAGTTTCAAGTAACTACCTCTCATACGACCGTCTCTGAGAGCAACAAAGTTGCTTTGTATTCCCCTCAAGGAAGTTGAAATATTCCAATCCTTAGAAACAAAGAGACTATTTTCACTAACGGGTCGAAAGATGACTACAAACCAAGGGAACATATCACAGGGCGGTTGATGAATAAACAGGGGCACAAAGCAAAAAAAAATTGAAAGAATTTCTTCTTAGAAGAAGTTAATATCTATACATGCGCTCATTTCCAAATTCTATATTTATTTCCACTCTCCCTTCTCAAGATACGATGTCAATAATATAAAATGGCAAGTAGGAGAAAAGAATAGATTGAGACATCATACTAGAAGACGTAATATAATCTTCACAAAACCTTTTATTTCAGAAAAGAGGATTAAGTTAAATTATTACCTGTCTAACATGAGAACGAGCTCCAGTCTGAGAAGAGCTTTCCCTCATTTTTACAACAGACTGGTAATTACATTCCAAGCATTCCTCATGCATGATCATTAATTTTTCCGCTACCTGTAAAGGGACACACGATTATAAGCAACTCAAAAGTAAAAACGGCCTAAATACCCAAACTTTTTTTTTTTAATTATTACTAAATAATCCAGAAATCCCTCGAAAACGCTTAATGAATTTGAATTCTAAACTAGAGTTCCCGCTGAACCCTACCATCTTTGCAAAACAGTAAACTATAGCCTTTGGATACCCAAACTTGATCATAACATAGAAATATCCAAAAACAAAGGGACTGGCTTAAATATTAATTTTAATATTTCACAAGTTAAAGATGAAGAAAACTCACAATCAGCAAGAGAACTAGTAATTGAATGGAGTCGTGATTCAACCATGATTTTGATACCTCATACGTAGAAATCCATTTCACCAATTCAAGACTAAAACAACATTAGAAGACATACATACCTCCTCAACACTGCCATCCTCAGCCTTAACGTTGAGAGAAAGCATAGCTTCGTGGAGAATGTCCTCAAGATCATCAATGTAAAGTGGTTCTGATGGAGAAGCGGAAATCATAATCAGAGAAAAGCAAAACAACCCCATTGAAACAATTAAAGAGCAAAAAAGTTGGGATCTTGAGATTGGTTTTGAAGTGTACCTCTGGACTGAGTGAACCAGGAGAAGATATCGGAGGAGAGCTGGTCGGCGATGGCGCGGGAGCCGCGGCCGCCCCACTCGTTTTCGATTGCCATGTTGAGAGCCCACCACCGGGAGAGAATCAAGCCGATCCCTTCCTTGAATACCGGCACCGATTGCGGAGGCAGAGGCGGCGGCGGCCCGTCTGCTCCGTTGACGGTCTCCATCGGGCGCGAGAGTGTGATGTGTATGGGGCGGCTAGGTTTGAGTGTTTGGGGTTAATTTGTCCTACGAAATTGTGTTAAGGTCTTGAGGTGGGAAACATTTTTTAACGTCCAGGAAATGTTTCAACTTTTACCCGATTTGAGAGTGAAAAGTCAATTTTACCCTTCAAAAAATTCATTAAATATTTCAATTTTAGTAAGAATATAAATGAATAAAGGACTCTGAAGCGGCTTGTCTCACCCTGCCCTCTCACATAAATGTATGGTTCGAGTATCCATCCACCAATAACATAAGTAATTGGCACTTAGTCCACCTCTGAGAGGATAAATTAGGCATAAAGTTTTTAGATAGAGGGTAGTTTTCCCGTTTAGGATGGATTCCTCTATTTGGATTTTTAGAAAATAAAATATAAATAAATATTAAACTCTTGATGGTATCATAAAGTCTTATTAATATGATCATAATTTGTATTTATAATTTAAAAAAGAAAAAAAAATAAAAGCCCTTTTCAAGAAATAGTTTCCTTTGTATTAAACATTTGTTAGGTTGTATTAAAAATTTTAATTTGTAATAATAATTCTTTTTTCTCTTTTACGTATATCTTGTATTTTCGTAGTTCCAATCCATTTCAAAGGGTAACATCAACGTTGTAATTCAAGTCATTTTCCCTTTTCAAACTGTAAATCAGTTGTATAGCATTATAAACTAATAATGTGAAAATTGATTAATATTAAATAAATAAATAAAAATGTAACACCAAGTTATAGAATTATCATGGGCGGTCAACAATAAATGCATAAGTAAATTTGTTACATAATTTTATCAATTCCTATCCTTAGACATAATTTTATCAATTCCTATCCTTAGTTTTCGTTTTTTATTTTATTACGCTTTCAGTTAGAATATATTGGGAGATTTAAGATTATATATAACAGGTATATTGTATCTCTTAATTTTGATAATCTTTGTCATGAATTGTAGAAGTTAATCAAAGAAAAAATATGGGTAGAGACATAACTTGACAATAGCCACATATATTCACAAAACGGAGGTTTGGAATTCAATTTTTTTTTCCCATATATATATATATGGTAGCAAATATTTAATTTAATTACAGCAAATGCAGCTTTCTTTATACGAAATGTATTTTTTTACTCTTTATCTCATCCACAAAGTTTTTAACTTTCACTGTTTCTTTCAAACAAAATGTTTTTCCACAAATTTTGAGTACCGTATTTTGGCTTTTGCCATGTATCAAAACATAAGAGAAATGCAGATAAATGAAATGAGCAAAATCTTGATCCATAACGATGACCTAACTCTCAACCTAACGATTTGAGATAGCTAGGTGTATAAACTCATGTATCACCTAATGTGAAGTCCTAATTTATACTTAATTTCATTCTGAAATTAAAATAGGAAGACAAAATAACACAGCATATTGTCACAATTGAATGATTATGCTGCTTATGCACCATTCATTTGCATCGGTTATTTAAGCTGAAGCTTTTTTTCACTCATTTAAAATTACAGCAAGCAAATTTCTATCATGTATTGAAAGAGTAATTCTCGTGATTGTTCAAATCATTACGTAGACGTAAGAATATGTGATAGCTTGGGCAGTAGCATAGTATGAAACCACGTTGTTTATCCATTTATTCACTTAAAGATTCTAAGTTTTATACTCATCTCTCCCATAAATTGTTGATTTTTTTTCTTCACAAATTACAGATTGCTCCCTTATTTAACGTGGATTGCTCCATTCCATCTTAAAAATTATTTTTTAGGTCATACTCAAAGTTATATTACTGTTGATCTCGACTATCCTAGGTTAAGTATTAGTTATAAAATAAATAAATAAAAGTATGATTCCTAATTTTATAAACCGGCTGACCGAGTCACCATAATAATGGAGGACAAGCCACTTGTCTATACAATTACCAAGACTCCATTCTCGTGGACACAAATCACCAATCAACGCAAATCACCATCCGACACGTGTCACAATACCTGAAACTGCTCACTAGCTGACTGCCACAAACCACTCTCAAAAAGCTTACGTGTCCGAAAACTGCATGTCCCATGCACGTATAAATCGAAACTCCCCTCTCTGTTGGCAATCTCCAAATACCTAAAACGACAACCACTTACACGCAAAACGACATTTTAAGAAGAGGCAAAAAAAATCATAATGAGCCAGCAGCAACCGCAGAGGCCGCTACAGCAGCAGCCGTTGACGTACGGCGACGTGTTCATAGACGTGAAGGGCGAGCTGGCCCAACATGCGGTGGCGCCGAGGGACGTGGCGATGATGCAGACGGCCGAGACGGCCATACTGGGGCGGACCCAAGAAGGAGGGCCGGCGGCTGCCATGCAGCCGGCGGCGGCGTGGAACAAGAGAGGTGGGTTTGTGGGGCATGATCAGATGATCAATGCGGAGGCTGATGGAGGCGTCACCATCACCGAGACTGATCTTCCCGGAAGAAGAGTTATCCAAGAAGAAGTTGCTGGACAGGTAAAATTATCATTTCACTTTCTTATTTCAGATTTTTTTTTTCTTTTTAAAATAATAATAAAATTTGTTTTTATTTTGTTAAAAAAAAAAAAAGAAATGATATGATAAAATATAAAGACAAAATTTAAGGATACTATAATCTATTAATAAAAATTATTAGCATTTTTTTAAAAAATATTAGAAATTTATAAAAGTTTGTAAGGCCATTGATTTTATTAATTTATATAATAATATAATTTTTGGACTTTATATAATTTTGTTTTGTTTGATTACATTGAGTAAAAATATAAGTGCCATTAATATGATTTTATAAATGACGAAACAGGTGAACTTTTTTCTTATAGTAATAATAATAATAATTTTTTAAATTTTCATATTCACTAATCTCAAAACTGTTATATCTTTATTATTTTATATACGATTTTTGAACAAATTTTAGATATAATGAAAAAATGTAGAACAAAAGTAATTTGGAGTACCTTTTATTTTAATTTTGTATTAAATTTGTATTTTATTTTCTTTTAAAAAAAGTGAAAATGATTTTTTTTTTTTCCAAATTTCTTGTTCCTTTGTGTGGACGAAGGCTCTTGGGGAGTTAAGTCAGCCGACACCACGGGCTCCGCCGTCAGCATCTGAGCAAGCGGGAGGCCGCGGCATCACCATCGGGGAAGCACTCGAAGCCACGGCCATGACTGCCGGGAAGAAGCCGGTGGAGTGGAGCGACGCGGCTGCCATTCAGGCAGCTGAAGTCAGAGCCACGGGGCGCACCAACATAATGCCTGGTGGGGTGGCGGCAGCGGCGCAGTCGGCGGCCACCATGAACGCTAGAACAACCAGAAATGAAGACAAGACCAAGTTGGCTGACATTTTAACAGTAATCACCTTTCATGTTTAGAAATTCTCACTCTTATTTTTACAAACCTTTCTTTTTTTATTTCCTCAGTTCGAACTGATTTTTATTTTCGAAGTTTTTTAAATTTCGAACAACTCGGTTTGAACTGATCTTTAATTTCGAACGTTTTCAAATCCATTGTTTTTTTTTTCCTCGACAATGAATTTGAAACATTTTACTCTACATTAAAGTACTTTGTGTTATAAAAGTTTTGTGTTTTATGTTATAAGTTCATGATACAAGGAACGCAACATAACTTATATATCTATAGATATTTTATCATATTGAACTTGAAACTGGTGTGTAACTTTATATATATGTTTTATGAGTGATAGTTTTTATGTCTTTAAGACTCGACTTATGTAGTATTTGTAATTTTTTGTTATTTTTAATGTGGAGTTCTGATTTATTAGATAATTAATAATTATATTTTTTTTATACACGATTATGATTCATCCAATCATTAACAATTTTGTAACATGACTTGATTAATAACAAAGTTTTTCATGCAGGATATTGGTTTTGTTAGATAATGAACAACTTTGTAGTCTCGTACATGGTACATTGAGATTTTTCATTCGTCACGATTTTCTATAAAAAAAACATGAAATATGTCGTGGATAATATCTGTTTATATCTTAATTAAATATCACAAACTAATTATTTAAAATTACTAAAAGGAAAATATAATACAGTATATATTGCATTCTTTTTAATTCATTTGCATATCTAAGAGTTTTTAAGCATGTCCAATCAACAATAATAATACTGTGGTTGTGGTAACATAATAGTGTTTTGAGTAACATTATAGTAATAATTTTGCTCCACGTTTTGTTATTGTAGGGTGCTGCAACCAAGTTACCATCAGACAAGCAAGAAACCCGGAGGGATGCGGAGGGGGTAGCCGGAGCTGAGATGCGCAACAATCCTATGCTCACCACGCACCCGGCGGGTGTGGCAGCTTCCGTGGCAGCCGCGGCTAGGCTCAACCAAGAGAATAAAAACAACCAGAAGATGGACTGAGTAGCTCTGGTTCTTGGGCTTGTTTTATATGTGCTTCTAACTTGAGCCTGCATTGACTTTGCTTTGAGTTGAGAGACCTTTTTTGTTTTCTCTCTTCCCCTTGTAGTCACGTTCTGATATGAATAAATTGGCATTTGAGAGTATGCTTTTTATTGCATATGATTCAATAACTGATAGATATGAAAGGACTAGTGAAGATTAATGAATGTAACTAGTCTTTATACATATCCAAATCCCATTTCCTAGGAAAAAAATAAAATTGTTAGAGGCCTCGATCATACAAGATACCTCCGTTACTTTACTTTGGGTTTGAACCTACAAGTGCTTGCCAGTACATGCTTTTATCTATGAATTCTCATCATTGATGTTACTAGCCCCATGTTAATTACTGAACTTTCCTATTGGTAAGTTTGTTGTATTGATTTGCTTGTAGACATTAATCTTGAAATCGCTCACCATCAGGAGTTGGGGATGTCACTAGCCTGAGTTATATCATTTGTGAGTGGAGTCCTTACGAAGTCCGGATCCCAATTTGAAATGAGTTAATAGGATAATTGATAATCACAATAATAGTCTATCAAATTGTCGGGGAACGAGTGAATTTAGGGGCGTATTTTTAGCATCGTTGGTGACTTGATAATCTTATGGTATTTTCTTCATTGTTGAGATAGCAAAAGTCTTCACCAGAATTTTGAGTTGTGCAACTAAACCTACATATGGAGTGAGAGCAATTACATCTAATTCTCCTCTTTTTTTCCGAGTCGTTATTATATTGTTCTAATATTGTTTTTAAAGCTAATTATGCAGATTTGTGTCCTCTTGGAATTCCACTTGATTCCCTGAAAATCTGACGATCAGTTGATGACTGTAGAAGCGGGCAAAAGAGAAATTGACGCTTCACATTTCCTATAAAAAAATAGTCTCACTAAAAATTTTTCCCGTAAGATCAGTTATGACCAAAACACTTCAGCAACTCATCACCCTTCTCTAGTTCTGTTTCTAAGTGCTGCACTTGTGACACTCGCATATTCATGACATCTAACCTGACCTTTATGGAGTATGATTTTAAGAAATCTGCACAATCATGATTCAATAAATCGAAATTTAAGCCGTAAGCAAAACTATCAGTTGAGATTAAAGAGCACTCTATTGTTCCATGTCACCAATGCTCTTCAGTTTCCTTGCAACAATGTTATATATGTTATCCAATGATTCAACAAGGTAGTGACTAGTGTGGCACATCTTGGAAGAGGTAACATCGAACAAGAACAAAAGGTCTGGATTTGCAGTGAGACAAACCTGCAGCTCGGCCTTGTGTATAAGTTCTACGGTCTAAAGTTGTCAAACATTCAAGAATATATGATTGAATTGAAAAAAATTATACATATTTCCCACCTTGGTGTGGCAAGGTACAACGCAAAATTGGTGCAAACTCGTAATTCACAAAATTGTCACCGAGAGTTCTTTTATGAATACAACAATGGTGGCTTTTCCTATGATGTACAAACTAGTAAACAATTGGAACACAGAAAAAGGCAAACAAGAAAAAGAATCCGCATGTGAACCTTCTATAAACAAACCACCAAAGATACAACGTAGTAAAAGGGTTTCATCAAGAGTGCTCTTCCCGGCATCAACCAGCTATGCGAACCTTTTCAAGTGCCAATTCTCTGGTGATTATTCTGAGCAAAACTTGAACTAATTCTCTTACTTTACACTCCCTGGTAATCAGAAGGATAATAAAGTATGAAAATATGTATCATTAAAGTACATTAATTTACACGTTTAAAGAAAAGAAAAGCAACATATTGTCGGTATTTACCCAAAATTTTAAGTTGATATATAAGGATTAATGATAGTTTTTAAGACATACATAGATGGGATTTATAATACGTTAACACATATAAAGATTTGGATTTTAAGCCTCCCATTTGTCTAACAAGGCATACCACATTTAAATCCCTTTGGGACTTCAAATGGTTAGAGACAACCAACCAGTATTATCCTTGACACATTCACATATTTCATTATTTATTTGAATAGATAAACAGCTAACTACGTGTAAAATTGACAATAATATGGGAAAATCAGCCAAGAAGTACTTATTTACTCTATCCCTCTCACAATGTTTAAGGGGTAATGCCCAACCAAGATCTTCCTCATGAATGATTAATATGTCATGGTAAAAGTTCTCAACTTCATAAATTTAGTCTACATATTATGTTATCTACTTATCTTTCGTAAGTATCAACCTTTGTGCATATTCACATGCCACCTAACGTCAGAGCCAATTAGTAGACAATTTATCATGCAAGAGGCCCTACAATAATAACCCCACTCAACCACATTCTTGTTATAGGTCTTGTAAAAGGTGGTTAGCTAGTACTGATGTCTAGAAATTTTAAGATCACCATGTAATCTCTTCCATTGTGCATATGAAAATTACCCAACAGTAAGAATCAAAAAAATTTTTATGGTATAGGCAACATCAAGGAAACCAATGACTCCTATCCCCTATCATTCTTATAATGTTATGTAGAATGGTAGACTATAATTGTTACTTATCATCTCACCTTGATATAACGAGTTCACAAAAGGCGGGAAATAAAACAAGCAGGTGTGGATGATTGCTGTGATTTTCTTCTTCTGTTATCCCACTTTTCAATTTGGGATGCAAGGGCAGAATGGATGCAGTGTCTGGATGAATGTTTAGAAGGGCCAATTCTTGAAGGACATAAACAATTTCTTCAAGCCTTGCTGTTGGTAATGGACGATCACCTGCATAATGAGTGGGGGAGTTCACAAGTGGGAGTGGAAATGAATTCAAAGGAAACATTGAAAATATTAATTCTTTTTTGCGGAAAAAAAAAAACCTACACACCTAAGTCTTTTTCATCGATCAAAAATCTGTTTAAGATGTGTTCACATCTGCTCAGAAGTATTGTGATTGAAATTTTGCTGACTTCAGCTTTTGTCATGCTCCAATTATTGGCTTCATCGTCGAAACTGAGAAACATGTTAATAGTATATCAAGGTGATGAAATAAATTGATTGTACAAATAGCTGTTACGAGAAAAAGAATGCTTAAGATGGTTGAAATTCATTTATGAAGGTACAAATAATCGTAATTTGAAATTACAGATCTTCCTTCGATCAGGCCAACTAACTGCCAATGGTATTTAATTTGTTCAGAAGACAAGGTTGGCACCATCTCCTTTTGTTTTATAAACAAAATATCCACTTTTGAGGATGAAGAAAAGCTATACAAATATTTATTTCCTACACAGCATTGACTAAACAAAACTATGAAGTTTGTCATCCAAATACAATTCTCTATATTTGAAAACCAAGGATATAAAGTTTTTGAAAAAAGGGTTGATTTAATGAGATTGTATCCAAATCATCTCTCAGAACTCAAAATTGTATTTTAAGTCCTTAAAATTAAAGTTAAATACAAGTTTGCTTGTAGTACTTGAATTATCCATCCTTGACAGCTAAACTGTCGGACAAGATTGCCTGAAATAGACAATTACTTCATTTTGATCCAAGTTCTCTTTACAGGAACCATGAAATGAAATACCGTCTGAAGCAGTAGGGAGCCAATTTTTAAATTTAACCAATAACATGATGCATCTTGATAAAATTTTTACCTGCTCAAGGAAAATAACTTATGCAAACATGTCAGGGAAAAATTGCTACAGTGGACAGGTATAAGTTCCACTGTCTCAACAGGCAAAGAGCACGTGCGTGATGCACAACGGTCTATTGAGGAAACTAGCCGTTGCAGAATCTGTAAACAATAACAATAGTATCAGAAAAATAAGGTAAGAGATCTTTCTTCCTTAAAAGACACTAGTTTAGTCAGATTAGTAGAAGGCTTACATCATTAGGTGCATCAATGGGTGACTTGAGAATTTTGTCACCCAGAACGTCTAATATGGCCATCTCTAGGGACTCATCAGAATTAAGAACTACAGTAGAGAGAGAACTGGAAGAAAGCGCTCGGCCACAGTAACCCACAAGGAATATTTCATAAACATCTGCAACTTCTTTCCAAAAACGCAATCTTGCAGGTCTACTGAATTTTGAGTCTTCTTTGTCACTCGCAGATAATTTGTTGACATCATCAACAAGAATGCGATTAAAGCCTTGAACAGCTGCTCTCCAGAGTGAACTATCTGGATTGTCTCTTCTTGTAGTCATACACCTATGTAATTAGCTCAACTCTTAATGCTGTGAATAATTTAAATTCTTTGTAACAACAAAGATTGTCTCTTCTTGTATGAGACACTGATGCATAGAGACCAGGGTAACTTTTTCCAGTTAATAACCTACAACCAATTCTATCATATTTATAACTGTGCATGTAGCACCATACACCATCAAGCAATAGTTGCCAAGAACCGTACGTGTCATTACTCATCCATGATCTATTCATTACTCATTAGATAATCATACTTTCTGCCACGTCACAAACAATACCATGCTGATAGAAAACGATGTCAGACACCTTACCCCCCTTGTTGTCTGGGGAAGGGGAGGGGGGACGCTAGTAATTTTCATGATTTGAAATGAGCACAATAGAACTGATTGTTTCCAGCATTTTTACCAGATGTAAAATAGCAAATTATAATTAAGCATTTGTTCCAATAAATCGATGAACTAAGAAAGATTAAATACCTTCTCAATGTTGATTAAAGAAATTATAGTCACAACAGGCTACATTATGCCTCGGAGATAATGCATACCTTCCAAGGTTTTGAATGATTTCCGGATATATGATACACTTTTCAACTACTGGAGCCTGTAGGAAAAGATCAACCAGCACAGAAATAACCTTTTCCGCAAACAAGTGGCTAGTAGCACCTGTTGTTACTATGGTTGAACTCCTAGATGAAGCTTCAGCACTATTAGCAGATATGCGAGCAGTACCATTAGGGGTGTCATACTTTGTCTTCACATGAACATCTATGAAAATTGTTCTACAAACATCAACCTTTCTTCAAGAAGGTACAACTGAAATTAGAAGAAATGTTACCAAGGCAATTCTATACCTGAAGTATTGTCACTAGTGCCAGGTTGCACTGCCTCATCTTCCTCATTTTCTGCACGAGAATCTGTTCTTGGAAGATATTGCAAAAGATCCCTAAGAAGGACGAGCCACATTGGTGACAGTTGCTCTGTTGGACTTAGAAGTGGAAAAACTTCAAGTATAGTACGTAGCACTGGTGGAAGATGCCCCTGCAGAAAAAGGGAAAAAAATGTTTCACTTATAATCTGTATTCAGTCTATTGACAGTCAGATGAATTTCCTTTAAAACAGAATAATTCAGACATTTAAACTCTATAACAACATTATCATCATAGTTTGAGTCCAAAAAGAGCCTAGGAAAGTTAAAAAGAAGTTTCTATAATTTTCCATAAATGTAAAACTATCACAAAACCTTATAAACTTCATTTGATAAGACCCAGAACCTTATGAACCATAGATAACTGGTTGATGAAGAAGCAATTCCAAGGAAACTATAGTGTATCTTGAAAGAGGTTTGAGGGGTAATACTGGAATATCTGTCATTGTCAATTTATGCTTCTCGATAATAACTCATAATGCTTGGAACACTAAACTAACATTACACAATGTACGTACTTTTTCTTATACCTAACATGAAAAATATGCTATAACATACACCATAATCAGCGATCATAATAATTGAAAAGAGCAACGCTAAACATCCCAATTTTATATCCCAACTTGTGATACGCCAATTGGCAAATGGAAACAATTACGATGACTTATTTCACTTGCCACATGTCATATGAATTAAATTCTCACATCACATGTTGGGATATAGCTTATTAAGATGCTTGAACTATCGATTGACATGCATGGTAAATATACAATCAAGTGTACCATCTTAATTGTGAAAATTTTCTTTTCAATTATTATTTTTTTAGCAGAGAGCTTGCAAGCTAACTTACAAAGTCAGTTTCATAGTTCTCATTGGTTATCATGGTCTGCTTAACTGCCAAGTCAATGATTGCTAGCAACTGTGTGTACATGCGGTCATCAAACATCCTCTGTGCTTGCAGATATAGTTCCCCTGTCAGATTCATGGAATCAGAACATAAGCACAGCTAGAGAGAAAACACGTTATTCTAGAAGCAGTGTTCTACTTAAGTACCAGTTTCACTCAAGCCAAAAAACAGGTCAGGATTGAAGGATGCTATCTTATCACTAGTTTATTGTATTGACATTCAATGTTTAAGACATGGAGATAACTCAAAATCTAATGAGCTGAAACCATGTTGAATAATGCATTACCAAGACCGTGCAAAACCTCCTGCTTCAGCTTGGCAGCTGCAGTGCCACTGTAGTTTGGCGACTTTTGAAGAACAAACTCGTAAACATCAAGTACTGTATTAAGGTAAGGCATCGGCAAGTTTCCCTGATCCATAACATCAGTTTGGAAAAAAAGTGAATATCTCTTTTAATGCTAATTTAAACATACACGTTACAGCGTTGATTAACAGCCAATGTGTTTAAAAAAGACTACAAAAAATCGAACACATTTCACTCCCTAGAACCAGCAACTATTGTTCTAGTTCAAAAAAGACAGTGACTACCTTGGCGCTATGAGAGATAACAGTTGTTTGTAGACAATTTACTGCTGCAAGAGTAACCTCTTTACTACCATCTAAAATGCTATTTTTGACAAAGTGAAGCAAAGATTCCCATCCTGCATTAAAGAAAGGACATATACATGATGTTTTCAGAAATTCACAGGAAATCCAATGATATGGTCTTCTTTTTAAAGAGGTGAATTCAAACGCACAACAATATCCAATGTAGAGCCTACCTGACCAGAAATTGTTTAAGTTTCTAAGGAAAGGAAAAAAAGACCGTAACAAACGTGCTATTCCACCAAGGACCAGGACAAGCGTCTCATCCCACTGTTTCTGAGCCGTATTACGACTGCGATTGTATTAAGATAAAAATGTATGAAAAAACTGTTGGCAAATCAGAGATGGGTAACTAAACTATCTGAAGTTCTTACCACTGCCCCACCCCAATCCTCCCTCAAACAAAAGTTAAATAGATAACAAAATGAGAGAGAAAAACACCTATGGTGTATAAGCATGTGAACTGCTTTTCCTCCTCGAGTCCCAAGTTCTTTCCCTTGTGATTCGTCTTTTGATGAAGTTGCAGCCTACAAGCAGGTAATTTGAAGTCCGTCAATATAGGCAACAACAAGGCTCTTTATGCATATATTAAATATTCACCATACCATGTGTGAAGCTCGGTCTAAAGTAGGGAAGATATAATTCCAAAGACAATCCTCCCACATGCACTTAGAAAGTTTCTGCCCATGACTTCCAAGAGTTTGAAAGAGTGTCCTGACAGCTGAATTCCTAACCTGAATTACACTTTAGACTTAGCTATATAGCAAATAACAATGGTCGCTTAGGTTTTGAAATTTAAAGCGGCAAAAGGTAAGAGTACAGAGTGATAATAGGTCCTTCTAGAAGCAATAACAAGACCTCATTACCATTTATCTGAGATGACATCTATGCTAACCATCATTTAAACACTATAACTATATTCTAGATTTTATATTTCAGCAACAGATGTGTCATACATCCAAATACATCTACACTAACCATCATTTAAACACTATAACTATATTCTAGATTTTATATTTGAGCAACAGATGTATCATACATCCAAATGTTCGCAAGCACCAATTTTTTCTTACCCAGAACTCCCCCAACCTTTCCCCTGTCCCCAGGTTGTACAATGGGGGTGCACCCTTAGCAGCATGAAAGCTGTAGGATTTTTAACATCCTACATAGGTGGCCCCATGGCGTTTTAAATCCTTGACATCTTGGGTTAACCCCTAGGCTGATTATGTTGATGCTCGCCGAAAACAAGCATAATTTTACAAATTCCACAAACACAAGCACATGCACAAGCATGAAAAGAAGGGGAAATAAATAAAGAAAAACCGGAATGAGAATCAGTGAGAACATTAAGCATTAAATTAGCTTACAACTTCCTAAATTTGCCTCAATATGATTACTCATCAATAAAGCGACCAGAACAAAGTTCACAGACTATAATAACCATGGAAAACCATATCACAATTTTTATCAGGAAAATAAAAATATTAAAGAAAAAAATACAAAGAAAACCAGAAGAAAGCCATACTTGTCACATTTATTAGGTAGAATAAATATATAAGCTAGAATTCCCAAATCCTGAAATTTCTCGCAAGAGGCATTATATGAATACGCAAGCAAATTTAAATCAACTTTTCAACCAAATATAAAATTATAAGATTTATCCTCACATTTTGTTTTAATGTCAGAAACAAACAGAACCTTATTTAATTAAAACATTGAGTACAAAAACGGTGGATCAGAAGTCCACAAAAGATTGCATCACAATGAAAAAATCTAAACATTAAGACCACAGTACAAAAATCTTACAACACCATCCCAAGTTTTATCCTCACAATTAAAGTAGTAATCGTAGAAGCAGCACAAAAGAAATAACAGAGATATAAGATTTGCTCAGAGAGTTGCTTCCTAGATGGTAGATGCCAGAATGAGATGGCATTTACCAGAATGTCATCACTCATATGCTGGATTAGGATTCTAGAACTAAAGAAATATATGAACTGTATTAAAAAAAGCAAGCCAGCATACCTCTGGCCTCTCGTCAGCACCAAGCTTCTGAAGTAATGAGAAAACAGAGAATAGCAACTTGTCACAATCCACTATACTTATTAAGGGTGTTTGGTCATTGACTTTATCGAATGAGTTAAACGTCTGTTCTTCCCTCTTTTCACCATCCAGAATCCCTGTATAAAACAGTTAGCACTGGACTTAATTGCAAGAGTTCAGTTTGATGGCATTCAACAAGCTAATAGATTTGAAACGGCAATTTAACCTGTATCCTTTTCCTCTGTAGGTACGTGAAGAAGCCCCTTTGCAATAAAATCAGTTGTAGTCCACAAGAGCCCTATTGCTGTCAGGCTTATATTCAACTCAGTCTTCTGAGCACTGTAAGCTCCAGTAACATCCACACATCTGCAAGTTTATCTTATTACAATTAGGTAACACAATAATTGTGGTAAAGATAGTTGTCCATGTTACAAAGCCTAAGATCTATTGAATTGCACAATTCTTGGCACAAAATCAATCACCAAGAGACATCAATTAAACACGACCTTGAAATGTATATGACACTGAGAAATTATCACTAACTACTGGAGGAATATTCCCAAAATTCTGAACAAGTATATTTATTTTAAGATCTGTGCTGGTGTCAATTTCCAGATCTACCTTTCTTTATTCAGTCTGATAGTTTCCTCTACATACATTCACAGTAAACTTACCCATGTGGCTTTACTTTTTCCATTGCAAACTTGCAAAAAAGAGGGGGGAAAAAAAAAGAAAAAAGAAAATATGAAATAGTTGTTTGAACTAAGAGGAAAATTTTATGATGTCCATCATATTTACAACCTCCTTAATTATTGACACAATGGAACAATTCACAGTGTATCTGGAACATCAAGTATTGGAACAAACATTTTAATATTATACACTTATTGATTATAAATTTTTAATCATTACAGTAAAATTTAGACAAGGAAGATTTCTTGCAATTAATATAAAACATACGCATATGTACAAGTGTATGCAAAAATTTAGATATGCAGAAAATTTATGCAGCCTTGTTTTATTATTAGAATAGTACAACCATCACAGCATGCAGAAACTGGATCAGTCAAATGCAAATACAGACCAAATGATTATGTTTATATAGCTAAAGTTGATATCTTACACTTGGAGGCAGTCTGCAGGTATACTCGAAAGGCCATCATTCATGATGACACGAAGGCTCTGCAAGAAACTGGATAAGTCAAATGCAATACAGACCAAATGCTTAAGTGCATAGTCATTAATGCAGGTACATGTGTGCATCAAAAAATGAATATACAAAAACGAAAGTACATCATGCATTTCCACAGAAATAGAGTTTTGTTGACCTGGAATCCCAAAGTGACCAGATTATTCTCTGATGCATCTGCAACAGACCTAAAAGAAGAGTAAAATAGGAACACTCAACCAAAGAAACGGTATTATAAGCAGTAAAAGAAAAGAAGACATAAAAAGTCATCCTTTAAGCCACTCCCTAAATCCCCCCACCAACCCACACCCGCTCCCCCCCCTCCCCACCAAAATAAGGAGGAAAAAATGGTAAAGGACAGAAAAAAAATCCCATATCTTTGTAAAGAAAAACATAATTGCAAGAATGGCAAACCTCAACATTTCAAGTATATTTGGCCAACTATAGTGCAATTTTTCTCCACATCTCTGCATACACAGAAAAGATTATATGCAGATGCTAAGAATCGAGAGGCAAAAATAAATTGAACAATGAGCAGTTATTATCAGGAACACAATACCTCTAAAACACGCAGAAGAATTTTCAAGGCTCCAGCACGAACATCAGTGCTTTGGGTAGAAAAATAAAGAACCCTTAGTGGAGATATGACAGCACACTCAAGTGATCTCAGCTCGGCTTTCCTACTTTCAACCTAGAGCGAAAGAAAGCAGAATCAATTACTATTCTCTGTATATAAGACTCTCATGTAGGAAGGGTAAAAGTTCTTACTTCCTCAGTAGTGCCATGTTGTATATATAGTGCATTATCCTGGAACTGTTCCGAACCTAAAACAGCACATATTGATTGATCTAATGCATCAAGTGCTATATTTCGTAAATGCTGATTAGAATTATCAGCAAGCTGCAAAAGGTTATTGTAATGTCAAGGAAGATACACACAATACTATCAAGAAAGATCACATTCATGAAATAATTATAATAACCTCAAGAAAGTGGCCAACAACTTGATCCCACAGTGGCTCTACTCCTGCAATAAGGCAGATGAGTGCAAAATGAAGCAAACTAAATCTTCACCCAAACCACAACAAGATTACTATATCTGACCTATAAATAAGTTTCAACAAGAAGACATGAGGCGTTATTTGTGAAAACTGATTGAGTAAAAACATATTCAGTGAACAGTGGAAAAATCTTAAAATAGTAACATATTAAGTCTCAGGTTCAAACAAGGCCAGTTTCAGATATCAATTGATGTCACAGTAACTAGGTTCGTAATCAGCATCATGGTCGAACAAGTAGCATAAAAGCTCATACAAAAATAAAAAAAGCACCAGAAGAGTAGCCTAGTCATCACATCAAATACCGATGACAACAAAAGTATAGACCCTATTAGTTACATAGATATCAATGTAAATTTTTTGAAGGACAAATTGATAAGTAACTGAGGTGATCAGATTTCTGAGAAACAACATATCCAAAAGACTGAAGCTTATATGATTATATGTCAGCAAACTTTGGCAATATCATTAACATTACATACTGTGAAGATTATTAACAAGGATAGATATCATTCTTTCCACTGAAAAGCTGATGCTTCCAAGTTTTTGACTTGATGTTGGTCCAAAACTACTAGAAGTCCCAACCATGCATTGATGTGACAGCTGATGTAGAGCAGACAGTAGTGATTTAACTGCAGATATGTGCATCAATGCTGAACTCTCAAACAACTTGGCAAGAAAAGAAAAGACTAAGTTAGAACATGAAGCTTATCTCAGACACACAAACGATTAAGAAAATAATGAAAGAGCTCCACTAAAGACGCATTATAGTAGCACAAATCAAATCATTCTTCAGCTTCGAATAATGGAAGACATAAAATTATAAAATACATATGGCAAGTTTTTCCAAAATTAAAAGGTTCTGAAAAGTCTGAAAACAAACCATTCACACTTCTTTAATTTCATAGAGGCGTCAACACAAGGAAAATATGATATCAGCTTTTCTGGATACAAGTTTAACAAATATTGAACAGCTCTCATTTGTTGCTATAATACAAAACTAAAATGCTTCAGGTACCTGTGAATTCAAAGATGAGAGAATATTAAAGTCACTCTGCTGGCCAGAAGACTCTCTCGTATGCCTTGAGGCGGCTGTGGAGACCTCCTATACATACAAAAACACTATACTTATAGGCTTTTATGAGGATACTAAAACATACCCAGAATGATAACACAGATTGATAATAACCAACTTCTGACATAATTACTTCATTTGTCAAGAAGTTAGATGTGATGAAATTATGTATCTGAAACAAGCTAAACTGTCAAACTGGCAAACTGATCTAGCCATTCAAAATTACAAAGTCATTTGATCCACCATTTTCCAGTCAAAATACAAAGAATAGTAAATCAATTTTTTAATGAGCATGATGCATCAAAAGGTCTCAATCTTCAATACTAATTATAATGGATAATGAATTTATAAAATTTTGGTGTTTTCGCGATTTTATGGGTCATTTGGGAGGAAAGAAACAAAAGAATTTTCGAAGAAATCGAAGAGGAGAACAACTTTTTATGGGACAAAGCGTTTTATTTGGCTTCTTTATGGGCGTCTTCTAGTGAAGAATTTAAAGATTTATCATTATCTCTTATTTTGCTAGATTGGAGGGCTGCTGTTTGTTGACAGTTTTATTTCAATTGTGACTCTAGGTTTAGTGCTTATCTGTTTGTATTTTAGTGGACTTCTGGTTCACAGATGTATTCTCATATTTTCATTAATAAAGTTTTTGTTTCCTATCAAAAAAAAAAAAAAAATTTATAAAATTTTGAGTAAACATAAGTGTAATATAAAACCATGAGGAAAATAAAAGAAGATACAAATTAAAAGCTACACTGACTAAGCTTTTGTCACTCTATCTATGATAGCATACCCTTCAATGTTAGAAAAGCCACCATCTAAGGAAGCATCAGAGTTAAAGCTCCAGACTACAAAAATATAACTACAAATTTGGGAATGTAAAAGTGCATCTGTGCCTGTTCCCTAGCTCTTATAACATTTACTCACAAACAAATTACTTAGATTTTTATGTTCTCTTTTTATCTTGAATTCAGGAAAGAGTTAGGTCAAGATAAATGACTTTTTACTTATGCTTTTCTGGACACTAACATAATGCAACAGAGACTACTTTTAAGCCCACCTTCAACACTTTCTTCTGGGTCACTATTTTTTGCCAGTTTTGGAACCTAAATACCAAGGATTGCTACTGCAACTCTATTCTCGCTTGCTGTATCTACTGAACTTTGATGGACAGATCTGCTCATTGAAATCAAATCAATCCATTCCCGCAGATAGCAGGAAGATTCCCATGAACCTATATTTGGACTAAATGTCTAGTCTGGATGTCTTAATGCTAATTTCATCTAGATTTAAGTAGCGAGCCCCATTGTTATGTAGCAAAAAAAGTTGTCTAGGTTGTAAGTCCAGATAAATTCATTTGGATGATCCTGAACTGAATATATTTATTCAAAATTACCTGTGTGGTGGCATGAGGAGAATGGATAGCCCGGTCCAGAGCAGCCAAAGTTTCCAAAACCTACATTTATTTGCAACAAACAATCATGAGTGATGAACATTGTCTCCTTTGAGAAAATTGTTTAAAGCAGAATAACATACCAAAACCCAGGATGGTCCTAATACATTGTGTAATCGATGAGCAACATTGAAGAGAGTCCTTAAAGCCTGATTTGCAAGATGAATCAGATACACACATTAGTAGTTGGACAACCATATGTCAGAAATGAATCCATTCCATAAACAAACTGCAGAACAAGCATATCCAGTTGACATTAATAGTAAAGACAGAGTATACAAACAGAAAACCAATCACGATACCTGAACATTTTTGGCAGTAAGTACAACACTATCCTTCAGCTCAACTGATGATTCAGAGCGTTTTGATCCAGGAGACAGTAACAGACTACTGAAATCTCAAATTTAAGCCAGAATTTCAACATTCTCAGAGAGCTAAAAGTTTGAATTTCAAAATCTAGTAATGATTAAATCATGAAGAATGACAAGAGTAACAGATAAACAAGAAAAGCACTCAGCAATACATTGAAACACTACCTTCTTCTGTCGGCTTCATTGGGAAAATTAATTGTAAATTTGCAAAGCGATGCTAGAAAAGAGTTCAAAGGTTCTACAGCATGAAGAACTCCACAAGCCTGTCAGACAAATACAGAAAAAATCATAATTAATAACCGGGTAAATAATATTCAATGTCATCCAAAATTAAAGCTAATATTTGTATGAAACAGTCTCTGTCCATGACTGGAAAGAAAACAACAAATCAATTTCGATAGGCACTCTTTTATTAAACAAAAAGGGATACATACAAAAATAGTGAAATCAGTAAGCACTACGATTTCTTGTTTGATTTAAGCGATAACCAATCAATAAGTAATGATTAAAATCCTTGTTTACCTGAGTGAATGCCTGATATCCCTTTAATATCTCCAATATAATAGCCTCGCCTTGTGATCTTCCAAATGTACTCCAAGTCAGATATATGCATTTTTATCTCTTTGTATGAACTACTAATACTACATCAAACAACAATTCAGCAAACCTTGATAAAATAAGGGACAAAGCATCAAGTATGGTCAACCACAAAGAATCAACCATTGAGATGCAGAGAACTGCAGTTTTCCCAGTGCATTTTGCCGAAGGATCATAGTCACATCTGGGAGATTCCAGCTGGAATAACGAAGATACGAATTGATAACTACAAGATGCTAAACATATGACGAATAAACCAAAGAATTGAATAAAGGAAAAATACAAAAAGAAGAAATAAATAGATAACTACCTCCCCCACGTCCACTGCTTCATCTGTCAATGTAGCAACAGTGAAAACAACACCCAACAAACCTTCAATGGCCAGAGTTACCGCATGAGCTTCACTAGCAACCAGGACAGCAGCATTGGATGCATCATTCTCAAGACTCCACTCAATTCCTGCAGAAAGAACAAACTTTAAATTTTTGTGGTCATGTGTCCAAATAATATGGAACGGTTATAAGTGTATGCATAAGTACACTTTGAACAAGAATAAAATGATTTATTTATTCACATTCATAATGTGAAAGAAATCCTAGCACAGCAATTCTAAATGATAACAAGACATTAAGTAATAATTTAAATATACAACGGGACAGCTGCAAAAGCAACTACCTTTAGCTTTGCTACTGAACATCCCAGCAATAGCAGCCAGGCTTTCTTCACTAGTATCCTGAAACTAAAGAATTAAACATTATGTCAATCAAGGAAATAATATCATGCTCAAATATATCTTATTTGTAGCCCCTCATAAAATGTTCCATCAAGAACTGCAGATAAATAGAAGATTACGAAAATGCTTAAATATCTTCAACCTGTACACTCGAAACAACTCTTGCTAGAGCTTTAACCATACCCTCCACAACATTTGTGTTCTTGGGATGCCTGCAAGGCAAAGGCAAAACAGTCTGATCACAAAAGCCCTAGAATCACAAACTTGGCTTCATTCACAGAAAGAAAAATGAAGCTACTAATATGTGTTCTAGGTATGCCTGTATGTAAGGACAGGGTACTTTTCCATGACTGTGACTTAAAATTCATGGAAATAGGAAAGAGAAGCAAAACTGAGCAGCACTTCTCAATCAATGTCACAGCTTAGTACAAGCTTGTCAAAACATTTATCTGTAACGCTAAAAGTTCTCATATTGTTTGCACTGACTTGGTTATAGACATATTTAAAGATAAAGTGACACTAGTAACAAGGCCACATGCCCTGATGCTGGCTGAATTCACCAAGGTATACCAAGCTAATGATCCAAGGGTACCAACTGATTGTTCCGTTTCATTTCTGTTTCCCTAATCTAATTAAGTTTTAAAATTTTTGACAGAAAAACAGAGGTTTATAATATTATGAGCAACATAAAACACAAAAGAAACCCAGAGTCAGCAAGCTTACATATCAAAATTCTGGAAAAGAATTCGCAATGTCCGTGCCTCCACACAAAAACCCTATCAAATTCCACCACTCCAATTTTAGGACAAAACTTAGAAGTTGCAAATAGATCATTTATATATATATATATATACATATAATAAATACAATTAGAGGAATTATTAAATTGTGCCCAGGTTGTTGAAAGTACCCTTAAGATCTCAAGAACAAGAATGCGATGCCACAATGGCAGATCAAGAAAAGTAACCTTCACTAACATACTAAGGAAAACCTGCATAAGAAAATAACTGTTGTTGAGTTAGCATTTATAAACCAAAAGATATGGCCTCAATATAATGAGCAGAACGTTTAGAGGAAAACAGAGCCCCTTCATAAACCTTAAAGCTCAAACTCCTAACTGAACAGTGAACAATAAAATGCAGCTCTGAGTGGATCATAAGTGGTTCCCAGAACTAGTTTCAAACAAAAAGAAAAACAAGTGGTTCCCAGAACTTGTCCATGAACAAAACAAATACCTCACTGTAAAATAAGCTACCAATTTTATTTGATTCTCAAGTTCAAAAAGAATTTGTATCTCAAAGTTTTAGAAACAATAAGAAATGCACACTCAAATCCAGACAATTTGAGCCAGACAATATTCATAAAGATACGTTATTTAAGTATTTTAAAGGAATATATAAAATGAGTCATAGTTTTGAAATTAATATAAATAATACCATCTTCAATGATTTTAAGTCATAGAATTGCTTTTCATATGTTGTTATAGTACGTCAATTAACCAAAGTACAGTGATTTAAACATACCTCGCATTCAGTAATAAGTGCTGAACTGTAAAGCCTAATAATATGAGCAACTGAGCGCAAGACCAAGCGACGAAAATATGGCTCCCCTGCTTCTCCTTCAATCTGAATATAATTGAACACAATATATATAGCTAGTACAATACCCTAAGAATTCTTATCACAATTATTAAAGAAAAGGTTCATTACATTCTTCTTACGAAGCAGAAGTTACCTCAGCATTTGTACGTAGTGAAGTCATTAACAGGGAACAGATTTGGTGGCGTAAAACCTGTTGAATTTCCACAGAAACTTCACACCTATAAAAGTTTTACTAGCATGCTTGTACAAAAGAGATATAAATATTCTTAGTCACAAACTCTTATAATCACCTGTTGATAGGAGACCAGAATCCTAAAAACAGACACATAATTCGACAGTATGAACCTGCCAAAATTAAGATTGAGAATAATGTAAAATATTCATTGGACATTATCCTAGCAGAATACTTCATATGAGGAAGAAACATCAACCTAAATAATATTGTTTCTCTCATCATAGCAATAAATAACTCAAATCACCCAAAACAAAAGGTCCTAGGATGCAGCCTTCATCTCTAGCCGGTTTGAATCTAAATGTATTCCTTTTTTCTTTTTCTTTTTGAACAGAACAAAAAGCATGTACGTGTGCAGCGTGCAAGTTGCCCACAGAAAAGAAAAACCAGGATCACTCCAAAAAGCAATAAACAGGCCTAAAAAAATGTATACATATAATTTCACCAATAAGTTTTATACAAGCTCTTGTTATATGATGGTGAAGATATTATATGATGGCAAACATGTCTGCCTGAGAAATTAATTAGAGAACCTGATTTAAACCTTCAAAAGGTAATTGATATGACGTCACATTTATGAATCTTCTTGGTTCACAAATTTTGTGGACTACAAGCTTCTAAAGGCTGCAAGTAAGCTAGAAATAAAATTTAAGGGATAAATTCTCACTCAAGTATATCGAGTGCAAATGCCCGTTGAAGAGAATTGACACGCAACCAAGATGCCTGCAAGGCAAAAGCGACATGATTTTGCCAATATGAAACTCTATTCACCAAAAATTATTGTTATTAATTAACTGCCTTAACAAAGGGAACAAATATACTCAAAAGTCAAAACATTCTTATACAATGTAAAAGGTTGATACAATATCAGGCAAAACACAACTTAATAGCTTCAATTTAGCACATACAGATCCACCTGCAGCAAGAGCTGTCAGGTCTTCAAGCAAATGAAGCCCAATCTTTCCAGCTGTACTTAAAGTCTCCCTCATGGATGATGGACCTCCGGAAGCAATATCATCCTCCAATGACCTGATCATGCTTAAGTTAGATACGTAGCTTTGTAAAAGGGTGCATCTATTAGACACCCTACATATTTAACTGAATGGTACTGTACACTAATAACATTAACATGAGAGTTGTAAACATAATACATATAGGCTATATTAGTAAATCGAAAAAAAAGAACAAGAATACACACAGATTCACAAGAATTAAAGAATAGGTAAGTCAAAAATAACATACGCAGAATGATTCATACTGCGATTAACATCACCGGTAACTGAACTGGTTCGAGAGAGGTGACCTCCAGAACCAAACTTCCCCACAGGAAGAGACTCGGTCTGAACCACATGATCAAAAATCAAGGCTACTGCTTGTCTGAAGGTAGCTGCAGCAGTACTAGAAAAAAATTTACATGAAAGATATTAAAGAGGGTGACATCTGTATAGTAATAATGGAGTTGACAGAACAGGACATCAAAAGATGCAGGCAGGTAAGTGATATGGTAATCAGTAATGTAACCAACAAGCAACAATTAACTTACTTTCGCACACTGTCAGAAGATCTGTTGTTTTCTAGAAACCGAAGACAGATACCAAGAGCTTGAGCCATATCGTCCTGTATTTAATTAGGCAAGCAACACAAAAACTCATAAAGACTTGAAACTAATAAATTGAAAGCACGAGGCAGAATAGAAAGGAATTACGTGTGCTCTATTATCCAGGGAAAAAATATTCTCCAGAAAGTAACATATAGCATTATCAGCATGGATGAAAAGGCAGTTGTAAATGCTAATGAACAATGTTAACCACTTGTACCACTTTATCAAAAACATGCTCAATACTAAATTAATGAAGTCTGTTGGCTCAGGCTCATTTTGTAGATAACAGGGAAATGTTATGAAAAATCATGATAAATTCACTGTCAGATAACTGTGATATACAGTGACTTCTGCAAACAATGCTTAGAATCACAAAGCCACATAAGGTATCAACCAATAAGTATCCTTTAGGATTTTCTTTTGTGTTTTCTTGATTAGTACGTCATGCCTGAAAGACATCAAACAAGCACTCAAACCCAAAGTAAAATGTGCATCACATACATGTTTAATAGATCCTTGATTCCAACAACTTCCAAAGAGCTAGCCTGCTCCTCAGTACAGACATTTAAGTTCGATAAACCTGAGTCCTATATATTTAAAAGGCACTACAAGAATAATACATTCTGCATGCCAATGGCCGCTGCTTAGTGAGCACACATCTAGTTTACACAGAGAAGATAAACTTATATTATCAAAGCTACCTCATTTTCAGGATGTAAACGGGACTGAAATATGATTAATATAGTCTGCAGGGTCTTCAGTTGGATACTCTCATCGGCCATTTCAGCATGCTGCATGGAGGAGAATATATGTAAGACTTCAGGAATCAGGATCATGTTCAGCAATAAGAATAGCGAGATAAGAATTAGTATTAAGCAGAGACTGCTGCTGATGCAGAACAAATAGATTTATAATGCTAGACTTGTAAGCAACATCTATACTCATTAGCAAGAAGAAAAAATTATAACTTCTTCACAGATTGTTTCTCTGCTTATTCTCTGGGAATAATTCTATTTCAATCTGATCTAATGCAGCTTCAACTTCAACTATCATCATAAAAAACCCTGTTCAGGAAACAAATTGAGCAAGCAAGCCATATTTTCTGACCCATAGACAAGATCAACCCATGTCAACCAAATGTGGATTCCAATCTAGCCCAAAATACTGACCCACAAATCTCTATAAAACTTTTGTTATCACCTTGTTGTTCTATTAATAATAAAAATAACAGATTCATTCCTCTAGAAGAGAATACAGAGTAAATATATAAAGCAAAAAATAAATTAAAAGCCAAAGGTTTTGCAGTATACGAGACTTAGTAAACAAACAGAGGATCAATGATCGATATACATCAACCAACCTACAACAACTAGAGAGTTTCGGTGTAAAAAGTGCAACAGTGAGGTTTCCAATATTCATCTACAATACTTATTTCAAGTCTCACAAACTAGAAAAACTTGGCTAATTAATATTCTATATCAAATTTTGTAATTAACTAAAAACAAGAGGGATTAGACAATCCTTCTATGCTGTTTCAACCAATAAACAATATTATTTTCTTCTCACAAACTCACACATTACGCTTACATTTCATCAGTATCTTTAATCGAATCACTCTTTACCTCTAATTCAGTAAATAAAACACAAATTATACCGCAAATGTATCTCCTTGCACTTTAATATAGTTCAAAATACACAAAATTAATTACCTAAACAAAATGCATACATACAATACACTACAAATCAGTGATTCAAAATATCGACGCATACACTAAAACAATCACAATGCAGCAATAATGTCGAATCGATAATGCCAAATTAAGATACAGACTCACATTCTTCAACGTGGAGAAAATCTCCGTCAAAGCCGACGGAGCGACGGCATCATGAGAAATGAGCTTCTGTATACAGGAGAGTCCGATAACACTCAGTTTCACGGTTCGGACTTCGCAAGCCATTAGAAAGATTCGCAGTATGTCTTCGCTCTGCGCCAGCTCACTTGGACTCGACAGCAAGCGAAGCTGCAAAAAGCCAACACGAATGTGCCACGTCAGTAGCCGAATCGATCACTCACGAGAAACATTAAGCATTACGCAACGTGGAAGATACCTTTAGGATGGCGTGTTCGGCGCCGTCCTTGACGGCGGGGTAGCGGCGGCGGGCTTCGGCGGAGAGGGCGCGGAGATCGGATTCGAGGACCGCCATCAACGTCATGTTTAGGGAGGCTCCCGTGGGCGATCACAGAGAGAGAGAGAGAGAGGAGAGAGGTGGATCTTGTGTGCGCGCGCTATACAGGATGGGAGAGAGGGAGGCCTGGTGCGGGTGGTTGGCACGTGCGATGACACGTGTGAAATGAGAGTGGACGGCTATTTTGATGAGCTTAAAACCCAGTATGTTTTGAGTTTCCTCTTCTGCACCCCTTATGTTTCTAAGTACACTTCATAATACGTGATTGGATTCAGGAGGGAGGGAGAGGAGGAGAGTCGTTGGCACGTGCGATGACACAAGTCAAAAGAGAGTGGACTGCTTTTTCTATGGGCTAAATGCCCAGTGTGTCTCGACATCTGCACCCCTCACGTTTCTAAGTACACACTCATAATACATGATTAGATCCGAGATCTTGGCCTCTAGAAAAATTGCATGTGTATTTAGGAGTGACCGTGTGGCGTGTGTGAAATCTCGTATAATTGATTTTGTTACATTACAAAATCAATTAAAGTTATTGTATTATATTATAAAGTTGAGATATGTCGGGAATCCATGAATGAAAAGCTCATTGTTTCGGGAGTACTGACATTTGCATCCCCCGCATTGTGTTAGGGAGCATCTTATACGACTTTGTAATGATACAAAGTGAATTCAAATGGCGTCAGGTGGCTTGACAATATTACGGAATATTATATAAATGATATTATAAATTCACACGATTTTTTATACCTGTAAAAAGTCAATTTATCTTAAATTTTATTAAATTTAATATAAATGAAGATATATATATTTAAGTTCATACAATAACTTGAATTCAATTTAACATACAAATTTGTTTATTTTATTTTATTTTTTTTTAAATTTGTATGTTGGATTCATTGGTTGATACATTTGGACAAAATGATCATTTTAAGATTGAATAATTGATTTTTTTGTATGTCATGTTTTGGTCAAAATGACTAACTTGATTTTTTTTTTTTTGGAAATTCTAGGGAAGATTTGATACTTTTAAATTTATCCTTTATTTTAGCATCGAAGCTAAGTTGGCGGATCACACTTTTATCTCTCCACAACAGGCATAGGGGGATTCCAACCTCTATAACATGTGTACTAGCCACCCATGCTGTTAGTGGGTGAGATTAATAATAGTTAGGAGTTAAATTCTTTCCCTTGTCGAGAGAACCTAAACTTGATATCTTTCCACAGTTGAGACCCTCTCTTATAGTCTTGTTTTTTAACTAACTTTTTATAAGAAAGGTTAAAGCTTAAGTGATGTATAAGAAAGAAAATAAAACAATCATGGGCACTCATTATGTTTTATGTTAATGTATCATTAGATTATTAAAAGTCCAGAAAAAAGAAATTATAAGAGAATCCTACCTCCTACTTCGATAGCTGATCTGTTAATGTATGATGATAAATGTTATCATTGTGTACTTAGATTCAATCAGTTAAAGAAGAATTAGATTCATTATACAACCGAGATCAACAGGTCAAAATTGAAAATTAGAATGATAGAATATTATTTTACAGTCGAATCCTTATTCTTTTAGCAAAAAGTAAAGTGAACTCTTATTCTTATTTAGTAAACGTGTATGAATCAAGACTATATGGTAGATGTGGTGGATTGTACCAGTGGATAGTATCCTTTCACAATATGAGATCTCTTTTAAGTTTGAACGTGGTCACAAATGAATTTTGTCATTAGTTTACGGTTAGGATCTATAATATTTTATTTTCTCTAAACGTTATATAAGTTCCACATGAACAACCCAAGAGAGTTTTTTTGGAAAAGAGAGAGAGAGAGAGAGAATGCTATGTTTTGAAGGTTATCATTTTAAGACTGAACTTTTATTAGAACAACGCCAGAAAACCAACCACGATTGTAGTGGGCATGTATCGCCATCTACAAGGCTATTGAAATGTGTTTGAACCTGCAGTCAATCAAATTTTGTTTTGGATCAAGCCAATAGTTCTAGCTGAATGTCTAGATTACAACATACACCTACATACATCCTTGATTTAAGCACCTGGAGAGCAGAAAGGATGTATAGTACTTTTCTAACCTTGAGTAACTTATGAATCAATGGTCATGTTTTCGGCCTCTTGTCGAATGGAGTCAAACAGCACGGTGGACAGGTAACGTTCTCCAGCACTGGGTAAAATCACCTGTGCAGAAAGCCATATAAGTGATATATTTAATGCAGTTTAGTACAGTTTACGGGCAAGGGCAACAGCTTTTAGCCTTCGGACAGACTGATAATGCCTATTTATCTAGGCATGGTTTCGGCAATGCATAATTGTGTAAGGAACTAAGGGCAGATATGAGTCAGGTTTAAGTCAATCAGAAGGACATAAAACATTAAAGAGCGGTAACCTAAATGGATCAGAACTTTAGGCGGCTAACCAGCTATGTCACAACACTTCATTCATTCTGGTTCCAATGTGCTTTATACACATTAAATTTGCATGTCACCATGAAATCAGAAGTTAAAAACTGTCATGTAATTCTAGATTGGTCAAATGGTGAATATAAAGGCATGCTACCTGAGCTAAAACAGCAGAGCACAATACACCAAAACAGGAAAAATCCATAAGTAGTTCTGTTAAAGCAAATTTGTGCATTCAAAGAATATGAGTATGCTGGCATGTACTTAAGGTCAAGCCTAATGGCATCTCTTGAGCTTTCATGGGCTACTACAACACCATGAAATTCAACCCCCTCTGGAGTTTATAAACAAGTCAAATAGATCAAACTCTTTCATGATCCATAAAGGATGGAAGAAAAGTTCAACCAATGTGTTAAAATGCTTGGCGCACATGGTTGGTCACTTGACTGCCCTTTTAGGTACTTAATTTGACCTACAATTTGAACTATAGCAAAATATCATGAAACAAGAGTCAAATACAATACTTTCCTAATATATCCAACACAGAAACGATAAAAATTAAACTTACAATGATGAGTTTCTCAGCATTTTCTGGTCTCCGTGCCAGCTGTATAGCTGCAGCTGCTGCAGCACCAGATGAGATCCCAACCTGTCAAATGATGATCCTAAAATTAGCATCAAAATTCAAAAAGCCGGTTACAAGAATTTAGATGCTGTATGATGGCAAAACAGAGTTTAAGACTTTTGATGCGATCCTAAAACTGTGAACATACCAGCAAACCTTCCTTTAGAGCAAGCAGCTTAGCAGTTTCAATAGCTTCCTCACTTGATACCTGAAAAGAACTTGCAGTGTAAGTTGATGAAAGAAAATATTATGTGCTTCATAGGTCATTATATAGGTGTCGTCACATAAACAAAACATGTCATAGCTTAACCTTTTAATCATTAAATCATCAAAAAAAAAAAAAAAAAAATCAAAATTCCAATACAAGGACTGGCAACTTTTCTTTAGATACCAATGAGAAAGCACAGTCCTTAAGCACAGCTAATCCACCTCAATCATCCTGAAGAGAAATGGCCAGAATGAGCACAAATAAATGTTTGTAAGCCAGAATAACCTAGCCAAAAGGGGAAATAATGCCAGAAAACGGACTCAAATGATGTGTAAGAACCATGGATGCTAGAAATTAACAAAGCCTACAAGGTCAAAAATTGTGGAAGACTTTTACTCAGTGTAAACAAAAGAAGATCCCCTACAAAGCTCAAATATTTGTCCTCAAATACCATTATCATCACTTTTCATTTATCTTGTAAGGTCTTTGTAATTGCTCATCCTCAAAATGCAAACGCAAATAGTATTAGAGAAGCACTAACTCATGAATTTCATATGACAAATTGGTTTCAAGACTTACTGTAATAACTTCATCAAGTAGGCCACGATCCAGAACAGGAGGGATGAAACCCGCGCCAATACCCTGGATCAGATGCTTGCCTATTACACGCCATAACATGCATTAAGGGAAAAAAAAGACTGTCAAGGATTTTGATCGTCTCTAAAATGTATAGGTGAAAATCATTTTAAACAACTTTAACTTAAAGCAATAAAGTCTGGTCTATGTTATCATGTGCTGAAAATTTAAAATAGGATTTGACATTAAAGGTAAAACAGAAATGTTGATAGAACCTTTCATTTACAAAAAGAAAGTTATCAAAGAGTAGGACTTTTTGTGGTGTTGTCATATATTCATAGGAATCACTAGCAGTTAGACGCAAAGAGATACCATTGAAACACACCATAAACAACATGGATGCTCCTACTTTTGCCCTTTGTTGTGCATAACATGGTGTGGATATCAAGCACATGTTAATGTATGTCTACATGACAACTTTAAAATTAAACTGAGAGACTACAGTCGGTAGTCCTAACCAACATAAACTTTTGACAGTGAATGACACACAACAGGGCAGAACTGCCCTATATACATCGTATTTTGTAATTTGACTTCCCCAATTATAATTTCTTTACAAATTGATTCTCTAAATGTCAAGACTGGTTGCACCCCCAGGTACACCAAATTGATCTAGGTAGAACACCCGGACACTTACTAAATAGTACTCCAGGACATTTTCACATGATAACATGTTAAATAACATTTGTCAATGTTGTTGTTGGGAATCTAACACAATTTTTCATATTGATATATCCTTAAAGCAATGAATACCACCATTTCATGATGTGCTAATGCAAAGCTCACCTTCAAAACCCATTAAATTGGTCAGATGTGAAAGAATGAAACCGCACGTACATGTGCAAGTGCAAATGATCATGAAGAAGAAAATGTTACTCACCATGTTTTCCTCCATTCAAGATTGCACTTTCTAGCGGTTCGACACCAAATACCTAGAAGTGATAATAAGAAGCATAAGCATACCATTATTTTAAAATACTCAGCATCACTCCCTCATGTGCGCGTGTGCACACACACATAAACAACACAAACAACAGCCTTAAAATTACCTTAATATTTGGGTTTTTCTCTTTGAGGAATCTCCCTACTCCAGTTATCGTCCCACCAGTCCCTATCCCTGCAATAAGGGCATTAACTTTTCCTCCTGAGTCTTTCCATATCTCTGGGCCAGTTGTCTCATAATGAATCTACAAATACCATGATGATTGGAATCATAAATCCTTTCAAACACCAATCCACAATGAAATATATAGAACAAGAATACCTTAGGATTGGCTAGATTTTCAAATTGGTTAAGAAAATAACCATTAGGCGTTTTACTTAATATCTCCTCAGCTTTCGCAAGAACCCCCTCAACGCCCTTGGCCACATCAGTGAGATATAGCTCTGCTCCAAAAGCACGAAGTATAATCCTTCTCTCAAGACTATATGATGCTGGCATTACAAAGATAACTTTGTAACCCCTTGCTGCTGCAATGGAGGCCAATCCAATGCCAGTGTTACCACTGGTAACCTCAATGAGGACAGTCTAAAAAGCCAACATTATTTGAATGTCCAGAGGGAAAAATATGTTAGTTCAGATGTTCCGCAGTTTGAACTATTGATGCTTATATTCATTGAAAGTTGTAACATTAGTTCAATCATCGCTAAACTGTTCATGGACAACAGCATGCCACACTTCAATTGGTCATATTAAACAAGTAATGTTACTTTGTATGTATTGAAAACAACAACCTAAACTCTTTATAACTACTGAAAACCATCTCTCCCAAGTCCTAAGAGCCTAATTATACTTTCAAACAAAGTTTAAGCAGATTCCAATTTGAATAAAATGAAATAACTAACTAACGTGTAACCTTTAGGACTGACCCAACAAGACAATATTAGGTATGGTTAATTACACTTGATACCTTTCCTGGCATGATTAAGCCCTTATCCTCTGCATCTTTTATCATATTATACGCAATCCTGCAAGTAAATGACGAATACGAAACAAATGAATTCCCAAAAAAACATTTGCAAGGTGATATTAAGTAAGATACAATTGACAAAAGATGTAAAAAACAGGGCAAAATGGTTATGTACCTGTCTTTGACACTAGAAGTAGGTTCCATCATTTCAAGCTTTGCAGCAATTCGGGCTACACAACCATCCACGACTTTGTTGAGATATACCATTGGTGTATTACCTATCAGCTAAGCAAACCCACATACACACACGTCATAAACAAGGAATGCTCTAATCAAGAACCAAATTCAAGATAAAAGACCAAAGTCATTGCATTTAGAAATTACTTCAGTAACATCCTTCTTGATTGTGCAAGTGTCCTTCATGGAGCTACTTAATCAAACAACACAAAATATAGCCAACCTAGCATGTGCCACAACAACACAGGTGAGTTAGTACTTGCTCAATATCAAGACTTGAACAATATACTGCGACAGAACCAAAAGCAAACAATTAGAAACTTTTTTATTAGCCTTCCAAGAGTATCATTTCCAGTTTTTCAAAAAGAAAAAAAAAAAAAAAGTGTATAGTCAAATTTGTCTTTCAAAGGTCATAGAACTTCAAAGCAACTAATTTAACATCCTAAATCTCCTCACAAATAGAAGTCAATTAGCAAAATCCACAAGGCACATAGAAAATAAAAAGCAACCAAAAGTTTTCAAGCAAACCACCAACTAAGGAGACACTAAAGCAATACAGATTTCAAGAGAAGATAATTAAAAGAGCCAAAATATCTCAAAGCACAAGCATAAACTATATAAGATGGCACAAAACAGACAAGCAGCAATCTCAAAAAACTTGCATGTCCTCAGTCAGGAATCCACATAAACAAAGCCAAGCTGAGAAATTTACAGTACCTAGTACCACTTCCAATGAGAACTTCAAGCAGCCAATACTGGAAAACACTAATTCTGCAGTATTAATAAACAACCATCACAAAAAGCATAACATTTCCAGTAACGCTCAACAAGCCATTAAATAAAATCACTGCATTTATATATCAGATTGTTTCGACCAAGTCTAGACATGCAGATTTTGGGCAACCAATAAAAAGAATCTACACATAACACAAGTCCATAAATGGAAGTACAAAACATTTTCTGCGCACTTGGTGGTGCACGGCGTTGACTGCAGGACATTTGGCCGCTCTAGACCACTTTCTGGGCGATTAATAACTTCTTTTTCTACTTTTTTTTGTTTTTTAAGGCCCCGGGGCCCGGGCAATTAATAGTTTGACATCATTGATTACGCCACAAAGAGTTTGAAAGTACACGACTGCCCTTTGCCAGCAATATTTGCATTTTTTTTAAACTAGTGTTTATTTATAATTTATGGTCATAAAGCATGCTGAACATGCAGGGAAAGTGGAGTGACATGATGGTATCCTATCTCCCATCTCTCTCATCTCCTAAGTGGCATATTCCCTCTTACTTTCCATCGCTTGCGAGAGCAAATCTCTCTCGATTTTTGGGAATAAAAATTCCAATTGTGCTTTAAAATCTCATATAGCTAATGTCCATGGTAACTTGACCCAATAGTAGATAATGAAATATATATATATGTTAAACATGCAAGAACTGACTTGGAAAAAGAGATTGGATAATAAAACGCAACTGGGGTTGGAAAAACAAAGTGAGTTGAACGTGACGCAGCGTGACAGATACATTGATTATGGTTCTTAGTTCTTACATAGCTTCAAACTTATCAACCGTTGCAACCACCAAGACCATAATCAATAACTTGTTTAATAAACAAAATTTCATTTAAATAAACTGAGTTTGAGTGCTTGCTTTTGAATAGATAATGATGTTCGAAACATGAGGTAGTCCCACATGGAGAGAAGAGAAGAAGAAAGATAGTGACATTGGTGTATAAAAAAGAAGCATAGAGCATCGTTGAAAGGTACTTACCTGGACAGGGTCAATGATCGATTAAGAAGGCTCATGGCCTAGGTTGGTGTCTCCCTTGCACTTCGGAGGTGCACCTGCCTAAGGTCTCCTCAATGTAGGAGAGCCTGCGTCGTTATTTGTGGCCGTGGGGGCCTGCGTTGGTTTATGGCTAGGACATATTTCTTTTTGGGAAAGGATTGTCGGTTTATGGTCAAGACATTTTTTTTATTATATCATATTTTTTAACTACATGCTTCATTTCAAAATTTGTTCAGATGATAAATTTTTGTTCCACATGAATACCACATGCAGATTTTGGTTACTGGCGTGATAATAATGCCACTGATTTGATGTCTTGAGTGTTTGTTTCAACTTTCACCAGCGATAAAAAAAAACCTCTCTCCCACTATAAAAAGATGTGTAAGTTGTCCACCTATCTTGCGTGGACCTCCTTCCCGAACCGTACCTTAAAGTTAAATCTCATTTGATCTCAATTGATCTCTGAACTTATCCCATCCATTAAAGAAAAAAAAAATTATCAAAGATGAACTTTGATTAGAACAATGCTAGAAGCAGAAAGGCTGCCAGCTAATCCCAATAATGTGCAAGAAAATCAGCCACAATTGTAGCCAGCATGTATTGTCGTCTATAAGCCTATCAAGACAATATTTGAACCTTCAATCAAATTTTGTTTTGATTAAGCCAATATTCTAGTTTAATATCTTGATTACAACATAAAAAAAAATACTACAAGCTGTGACAAGCCGTTTTATTGCAACACTAGCTACCATTAAATTTTGACCACCATCTTAATAAGCATATATGCGGCAATAAATGGAGAGAGTGCCAGCACAATGAGCCACTGTGCCAAGCACTGCTCTTACAATATACACGTACATTCGTTCTTGATTCAAGTAACTTTTCAATCAATGGTCATGTTCTCTGCCTCCTGTCTAATGGAGTCAAACAGCACAGTGGATAGGTAACGTTCTCCACTGCTGGGGAAAATCACCTGTATAGAAAGGCAAATGAAACGACATGGTTAATGCAAATTATGAGCAGGACAACACTTTTTAGCTATCACATAGGCATGGTTTCGGCAATGCATAATTGTTTAATGAACAAGGGGCAGTCATTAAGTCAGGTTCATATCAGTCAAATGGGGCATAAACATTAACGGTTTGCAATAACCAAAATTGAACCATGCGGACAACACTGCATTCTGGTTGAATAAGCATGTCACATTGAAATCTGAAGTTACAAACAGAACAACATTGGATTCTGGACTGGTCGTATGGTTAGACAAAGATACGCTAGCCTTGTGAAGACAGCAGGCTGCGATACACCAAAACCGGAACAACCATAATTCTGAAAAGGAAGTCATGGAATATATTTTGTGAAACCAAGCTATCAAAGAAAATATAAAGATCATACTTACGACGATGAGTTTCCCAGCATTTTCCGGCTTCTGTGCCAACTTCATAGCAGCAGCAGCTGCAGCACCAGAAGATATCCCAACCTGTAAATGGATGATCCTATAGTTAGCAACAAAATGAGAAAAGCCTGTGCTGTATAATCGCGAATATGGAGTCTAAGAACTCGATGCAATCTTAATTATCAATGTACCAGCAAACCCTCTTTTAGGGCAAGCAGCTTAGCAGTTTCAATAGCTTCCTCACTTGATACCTGGAGAGAAATTGCAATGTAAGTCGAGGAAAGAAAATATTATGCGCTGTGTAGGGAAATATATATATGTTGTCACATAAACGAAGCATAAGTCATACCTTAACTTTTTATACTTAAAAAATCACAAGAATTCAAAGTTCCATTTCAAAAGATTAGCAACTTTTCTTATAAGACTAACTGAGACAGCACTTTCTTTTATTAGTGTTTTGCATTTAGTATACCTAAATAATCATTCTCAGTCATGTGGAAGAAAAATGGCAAGAACAAGCATAAATATATGTTGATTTTTTTGAATTCAAAACCAGAATAATACTAATCCAAAGGGGAAATAATGCCAGAAAATTGAAGTACTCTACTGATGTGAAAGACTAGCTCAAAATTAACGAAGCCTAAAAGGTTAGAAAATTGTACATTAATGTCACTCAATGTAGACAAAAAAAAAACCCCTATAAAGCTCAAGTTATTTGTCCTCAAAATACCTTTTACGATCACTTTTCATTTTAGTAAAGATCATGTAATTACTGGTCCCGAAAATGCAAAAGCAAACGATATACGAGAAGCACTAGCTCATACATTGACAATTTGTTTCAAGACTTACTGGAATAACTTCTTCTAGTAGATCAACATCCAAAACATTGGGGATGAAACCAGCGCCAATACCCTGGATCAGATGCTTGCCTATTACATGTTGCAGCATGCAATTTACAGTATAAGGAAAAAAAACAGTAAGGATTTTGCTCATCTCAAAAATCAGCTGTTGCATCATGTGTTAATCTTCAAAACTGCTGAAAATCTGTGAAACGTGCAAGAACGAAACAGCACCTACTTGTGCACATGATCATGAAGAAGAAAATTACTTACCAAGTTTTCCTCCGTTCAAGATTGAACTTTCTAATGGCTCAACACCATATACCTAGATACAAGGATAAGAAAGGATACCCGTTAAATACTCAGCATCTCTCTCATACACACACACGCATCCACAAACAAACAACACCCTCAAGGTAACCTTAATATTTGGGTTTTTCTCTTTGAGGAATCTCCCAACACCAGTCACTGTGCCACCAGTTCCAATCCCTGCAACAAGGACATCAACTTTTCCTCCCGAGTCTCTCCATATCTCTGGCCCAGTCGTCTCATAATGTATCTACAAATATGAAGACATTTGGGATTTATAAAAAATCCAATCAAACACCAATCCACAAAGAATAATACATAAAGAATACCTTAGGATTGGCTGGATTTTCCCACTGCCGAAGAATATAACCATTAGGTGTTTTACTTAGTATCTCCTCAGCTTTTGCAATATCCCCCTCAATGCCCTTGGCTATATCAGTGAGATAGAGCTCTGCTCCAAAAGCACGAAGTATAATTCTTCTCTCAAGACTATATGATGATGGCATTACAAGGATAACTTTGTAACCCCTTGCTGCTGCAATGGAGGCCAATCCAATGCCAGTGTTACCACCGGTAATCTCGATGAGGACAGTCTTTAGTCAATGTTATTTGAACGTGTCCAGAGGGAAAAATTGTTAGTTCAGATGTTCTGCAATTTAAACTACTGATCCTCACATTCATGAAAGATGCAACACTAGTTAAGCAAGCATCAATAAACTTTTCATGGACATCACACCATACTTCAATTGTCCAGGTTAAATGAGTAAAGTTACTGGGTATATATTGCATGTAACAAACCAAAACTCTTTATAGCTACTGAAAACCATCTTTCCCAAATCACTAGAGCGCATACACCTTCAAGCAAGATGCAAGATGATTTCAATTTGGAATAACAGAGAGGTGCATAATCTGCAGGACTAACCTAATAAACCAACATTTGAAATGTAAAATTTTTATTAGATACCTTTCCTGGCGTGATCAAACCCTTCTCCTCTGCATCTTGTATCATACTATATGCAATTCTGCAAGTTAAACATATTAACATTTGCAGATGATATAGTAGTAGCAGATACAATTGATGAAAGATGTGAAGAACAAGGACAAGTTGTGTACCTGTCTTTGATACTAGAAACAGGTTCCATCATTTCGAGCTTTGCAGCAATTCGGGCTATGCAACCATCCACAACATTGTTGAGATATACCAATGGTGTATTGCCTATCAGCTAAACAAAACCACATGTGCACAAATCATAAGATTACTCTAATAAAAATCAAAATCAATATAAAAAGCAGAAATTATTGAAATTAGAAATTACTTCAGTAACATCTTTCTTGATTGCACAAGTGCCCTCCATGCTGCTACCTAATTAAACACTGCAAAATATTGCCAATCTAGAACATGCCAAAGCGACACAGGTAAGTTAGTACTTCCTCAATATCGAGACTTGAACAATATCATTACAACAGAACTGAATTCAAACCAGCAGTTTTAACATCCTAAATATCCTCACTACAAGGAGTCAATCAGCAAAATCACAAGGCACATAGAAAATAATAAGCAACCGAAAGTTTTCAAACAGACCACCAACTGCGTAGACACAACAGCAATGCGGAGTTCATGAGAATACTAGCAACTATGTAACTTATACGATAGGCACCAAACAGAGAAGTAGAAATCTCAAAATCTTGCATTTTTCAATCATTAGTCCATATAAACAGAACCAAAGCTGAGAAATTGACAGTACCAAGTACTAGTTCCGATGAGAAACTTCAAGCAGCCAATAGCAAAACACAGATTCTGTTGTAGTATTAATAAACAATCATTATAAAAAGGATAACATTTCCGGTAGATATTTTTTTCTATATAACGTTTCCGCCAGCAGTAAACCAATAAAGGTCCACCAGAAGCTAGAATCAGTCTGGATATGTGGACCTGCAGATTTTGGTCAAAAACAAATATGCCAAAACCATAAATACATAAATAAAAGAACAAATCAATCAAGATATGGTATATGTACTGCAAAAAAATACGGACAAAAAAACACTAGGAAACAAAAATGGCCTCCCCACATTAGATATCCTCTCCGAATACGTAAAGGGCGATAGGGATGGGGGAAGCCACCTGCATCGACAATTTTCCCATCCCTATTTTCCACATCCCAAAATTTGAAAATTAACAACTTTATAATCATTAAGATGCAACTGGGTTTAGAAAATTAATGTGACAGTCTGCGGGCACATCATCTACAGTTCTGCATAGCTGATTAGGTTCAAATTTCAATAGCTTCCACCTTACAACTTGCAACAAAGATGATTTCATGACCAACAACTTGTTTCAACAAATTTACATTAAAAGAACTGTTTCTGACTGAGATTCCATTCCTATGCAAACATACAGATAACTCTTGCTGTCAAGGTTTATCCAGATGATAACAATACAACAATAGCATAATAGTTGGAAATATGAAACATCAGGTTGTCCCACACCGGGAAAATAAAAGCGAAAAGGTAGTGACATAGGTGTATAAATAAGGTGTGTTGAGCAACATTGAAACATACTTACCTGGACGGGGTCAATGGGCGATCAGGAAGGCCCATGGCCTAGGTCGGTGGCCTTCATTGCACTTAGAAGGTGCACCCGCCTAAGGTCTCCTCAAAGTAGGAGAGCCTACGTCATAATTTGTGACAGCGGGGGCCTGCGTTCGCGCGGCCCCTCCCCAATCCATCTCTAGATTTTTCAGTATGCAGTCGTTGGCGACTGTGGTTCATGCTCGCCTGTTGCATTTTGCAGCAGGTGGGGACTGAGTTTCATTTCCTCGTTGTTGCACGAGGTGGGAGGGGAAATTTCGAAAGGGAAGTTTCATTTGTCTCGTCGTTTTAGAAATTGGTTCTTTTACCCAACTTAACAGCCGTTTTCATGGCGTCAGGTCATTGTCTGTCTAACTTAATATCTCGAAGGTTACATTGATTTTTTTTTTTTTAGGTACTTATATAAAGGAAACAATAGGGAAAAGATTGATAAAACTCTCGGATCAGCAGCCCATGTACAATTGGAAACTATTTATATGCGGATGGGGGATATCTCGTATAAAGAAAATCTCATATTTTTATTGAGTAAAATGGGACGTCGAACCTTGAATTTATAATCAAGGTTACCTATACGCTTTCACTACATCATAAGGCAATTGATAAAGGTTGTACTGTTAATCAAACTTAATATTTAAAACATTTTATATTTAGTTTTCTTTCATCGATTGATTATCAGTTAAATTTAATAGTTGAAAAAATATTTTGATTTGAATGAATTGCATAACTTGTCTAAATTACGCTTAAAACCAAACGAAAATATATTTACTCTTTTAATACATTAAATCTTCACACTGTCGTCTATCAATCGATTTCTATCAACTTTAACTGTTGATCATGAATTTTCATTAAATGATCATTTTACCTTTGAACACAATAAAAAAAAAAATTAAAAAACTTCTAATAATAGAGATTCATTTTGGACTTTCACCAATAATTTATTAAAAGAATTAACAAAATTTTTAAAATAAAAATAAAATGAAAAAAAATAAAAAAAAATCCATAAAAATAAAAAATTTAATAATTTTCTCAACAAAAAATTTTAAAATAATTTCCCCCCGTCTATCAATCAATTAAAAAAATATTTTTTAATTAAAAAAATTAGGGGTGGAGATCCTACTTCCAATTAATCATCACATTCATCAACCACCCAATAGTATTTCCTCATTCTCAACCCACCATCATCCTCCAATTTGCTTCTTCAACTTCATCAACTTCTTCAACTTGATTGATTGAACATTTGCGTTGAAAATCTAAATCTTACAATAAAATAAAATAAAATAAAATAAAATAAAGATTACAAAATATTCATGTAAATCTCGGTTCAAACCCAGGTCTTCAACTTAAAATTTATAATTAAAAAAAAAAATCAACAAAATATAGTAAAATAATGTTCTTCAATTTTCTTCAATAACAAATTGCATAATACAATTTTTCATTTTTCATAAACAACAACAAAATCAGCTGCTAGAACAACAAATACCACAAAATCAACTACAATAAACAAACACCACAAATATCAACAACATCATCAACCATTTGTTGTTAATTAATTGAAAAAAAATATAAAACAATGGAGAAGCTTGGGTTTTCATCACATGGAGACCAGAACTAGTTTGCATGCGATGGAAACTAGTTCTAGTCTCTATTCTACCCTTGGCAATGGAGTTGGTGATGAAAGTCAAGTCCAGAGTGAAGGAAAAAAATAGAGAAAGAAAGAGACCTGAGAGATGAGGAAAGAGAAAGTGAAGAGAGAAAGAAAGAGTGGAGCGCTGCTACATTTTGAAAGGGTGGGTGTTGACGTGGATGACGGGTAGAGATAATGAGGGTAGCGATCAATGATGAGAGTAGGGTCGGTGGTGGTAGTGGCGATGGTGGTAGTGGCGGTGGTGGAGGTGGTGGTTAGGTGGGATGGGATAAAGATTCAGTGGGGACAATATTGGCAGTGATCAACCATTTTAGGAGGAGAGGAGATAATTTTATTGGTCAACTATTAGAATTAACGGATTTTAACTAATGAAATGGGGATTTGGTATAGTTAAATGTGTTTCCGCTTGGTTTTAAACATACATAGGAGAGATGTTGTGCAATTCTTTTTTTTTTTTTTTTTTTCCACTAACTATTTGTAATTTTTTTTTTTTTTAAAATTTAGATCTTCATCATTAATCAAAGTTACATGGATGATAAAGATTTAATTGAGAAAAAATTAAATTAAAATAAATTAAATTAAAAAAATAAAACAATTAAAAAGTCAACGTGGAAATGTTATAAAATTAAAAAATAAAATTGAAATTTCTATCATTCGTTACCACAAATACATGGTAGAGACTTGTATAACAAATTATAAAAAAAGAAAAAAACTAAAAAAACATTTAAAAAAAAACAAATTTCGAAAATTAAAATTAAAAAAAATTAATGAAAATTAATATATATATGTATATATGTATGTATGTATGTATATATATGTATAGACAGAGTGATTTCTGCCCTCAACTCCCCCTGAACTTCATGGGTTGGACAGACTAAAACACGACCCAATAAAACTACATCAAACGCATGATCCACTAAAACAAAAATCATCATCGATGACAGCAACAACATAAACAGACCACCAACTGAAGAGACACAACAGCAATATAGAGTTTCTGAGAGGACAATACCAACTATGTAACTTATACTATAGGCACCAGACAGAGAAGTAGAAATCTCAAAATTTTGCAATTTTCAATCAAGAGTCCACATAAACAGAACCACAGCTGAGAAATTGACAGTGCCAAGTACTATTGCCGGAGAGGAACTTCAAGCAGCCAATAGGAAAACACAAATTCTGCTGTAGTATTAATCAACAATCATTATAAAAAGGAGAACATTTATTTCTATACAATGATTCCACCAGCAGTACACCAATAATGGTCCACCAGAATCTAGAATCGTCAGGATAAGTGGATATGCAGATTTTGGTCCAAAACAAATATGTCAAAGGCCATAAATACATAAATAAAAGTGCAAACTAATGAAAATATGGAATATGTACTGCCAAAAGATAAGGACCGAAAAAACACTAGGAAACAAAAAAAATCGTCCCCACGTTAGAAATCCTGTAAACGGCGATGGGGATGGGGGAAGCCACGTGCATCCACAATTTTCCCATGCCCATTTTCCACATCCCAAAATTTGGAAATTAATTACTTTATCATCATTAGCATGCAACTGGGTTTAGAAAATTATTGAGACTTTGTGCAGGCACATCAACTACAGTTCTGCATAGATGATAAGGTTCAAATTTCAATAGCATCCCACCTTACAACTTGCAACAAAAGATAATTTCAAGATTAATTCTTTTTTCACCAAGACCATAATCAACAACTTGTTTCAACAAATTTACATTAAAAGGAACCAATTTTGACTGAGATTCCATTCCCATGCAAACATACACATATTTTATAACTCTTGCTTTCAAGGTTTATCCAAATTACAATGCAACAATAGCATGATTGGAAATATGGAACATTTGGTTGTCCCACATCGGGAAAAGACAAGCAAAATGCAGTGACATAGATGAATAAATAAGGAGCGTAAGGCTACATTAAAACATACTTACCTGGACGGGGTCAATGGTCGATCAGGAAGGCCCATGGCCTAGGTTGGTGGCCTCTATTGCACTTAGGAGCTGCACCCGCTTAAGGTCTCCTCAAAGTAGGAGAGCCTACGTCATAATTTGTGGTAGCGGGGGCCTGCGTACGCGCGGCCCCTCTCCAATTCTAAGACTAGATTTCTTGTTGGCGACTGTGCTTCTTGGTTGCTTGTTGCATTTTGCAGCAGCTGGGGATTGTGCTTCATGTTTTTTTTGTTGCACTAGGTGGGAGGAGGTATACAATCCCATTGGAATCAGTAAGTGTCAGCATTATTGTTTCATTTTCAATTTGGTTTCTGATTGACTTTAACGATGTGGCAATGTGTATTTTAATTTGAATTGGAATGTCCTATTGATTTTTCTAAGGTTGGGTCATTAGATTTGACTCCCAAGTGTACAGAAGTCTACAAAGATTTTAGAGTCACATAACGTAATTCCCAACACTAAGGTCCCGTTTGTTTGCTTGAATTGGAACAGATTTGGATCAAATTTTATCCAAACTCACACTTGGTGCAAACAAATGAGACTGAACAAATTTAACCCATCATTATTTTATCCCACTCGAATAGGATAATTCCAACCTATTGAAAAGTTGGGTTAACTTTCTCCCACTAGACCTCTCATATCTCACAAACTCACCCAAACCTTGATGTGTTCTTCAACGAGTTCACATAGCCATCATCAACTTCCAATTGGACACCGATAACAGCAATCATGTTGCAGCCAAGCCCGATGAGATCGTGCAGGAAACGGTGTTGGAAATGACATCGCTTGATGTCAACTTCAAAGACGAAGCGAAGATGACAGTGGAAAGTGAGAGGTATGATTTCGCGACGAAGGTGAGGAGCGATGGAGGGATGAGAAAGGGGGTGGTTCAATGCGGAGCAGCATACAACTACCTCTTATGGGCCGGTAGAGGTGAGAAGCGGTGGAGGGATGATGGAGGGGGGGCTCAATATGAAGGGTGACGAGAGAGGGAGGTGGGTGGTGAAGGTGGTTGATGGTTCAAAAACTTTCATAGCTTTGAGAAGCATTTGAAAAATGGTGTAAATTAATATAGCATTTACAAAATTTCTAAGAAAATCCCTTAGAAATTTCTTTAAAATGTAAGCTTATATCGACTATTTTTAATCATATTCTATGTTTAATCAAATGTGGGATAAGATTTAATTTAATCAAATCCAATCTCAGATAAATAATTCAATCTTACCCCGTGCGCCAAATGAGGCCTAAGGGTACATTTGATTTTTTTTTTTTAAATAAATATATATTTTAAAAATAATATTTTTGAAAATATAATGTGCTTGGTAGGATTTTTTAAAAACTATTAAAAAAATATAAATTTATTTGATATTATTTTTGAAAATGAGTAAAATAATTGTTTGGATGGAAAAGTAATAATTTGTTTTGAAAACATATTTTGGAAATTGTGAAAAACTTATATTTTTAATTATAATTTTTTTTTTTTAAAAAATGTTTTTCATTTTAAAATACACATTTTGCAAAACATATCACCAATCACTTTACTTTCAAATTTTGTTTTTGAAAATAAAAAAATCATTTTAAAAAATACATCCGAACAACTAAATTTATTGCCAACTATCGAGTTAATGTTAATTCTAGAGTTTACATAATTTGATTTAGTAGTAATAAATACTATATTCAGAAACTAACCAATCAGAATTTTTTTTCCTCTCCTAGTGAGGACTCCAAATAAATAGTGGTACGGAGAGTTTGTCAAAATCAAAACATGTGATATAAGTATAGTAAGTAATATTTTTTTTTTATTGTATTTTATTTCTTAATTTTCAACTACATTTGGAGAACGATCTGATTTCAATATTTTTAATATGAATATTTATTAAAACCAATGGGAATCAGAAATTTATGTTTGGAATGAACATTATAATAAAAGAAAATCATATAAAATGGGAGAAAGTATAAAATTTTAAAAGATAGGGATAAATTCATTATTTGTTAAAGAAAACATTAGAAGGCTTTTGAGGGCAGAAGCCCCTCCCTCCCTCTGTCAGTATTTATTCGAAACAATGACACAAGCTACAGCCTAAAATTCACATAATTCCACGAATTTGTAAGGAGACATGTATTGGCATCTATAAGGCCATTGAAGCAATGTTTCAATATTCAGTGAATCAAATTTTGCTTTAAATCAAGCCAGTAGTTCTAGTTGAATATCTAGATTACAATATACAATGCACATACATCCTTGATTCAAGCCCCAAGAGGGCAGAAGGATATGTGGTACTTTCTAAATTTTAGTAACATATCAATAACTGGGCATGTTCTCTGCCTCTTGTCTAATGGCCTCAAACAGCACGGTGGATAGGTAACGTTCTCCACCGCTAGGGAAAATCACCTGCAAAGAAAGCCAAATAAATGACATGGTTAATGCAGATTATGAGCAGGACAAACAGTTTTTAGCTATTGGATAAGCGTGCATGGTTTCGGCAATGCAAAATTCCTTAACGCACTCGTGGCAGTCAGTATGTCAGGTTCGCATCAATCAAAAGGACGCAAACATTAGTGAATTGCACAGTTACGGATCCAGAAATTCCGAAAATGAAGTCAGAGAGTATATTTTAGGCCCAATGGGAACTTCTCAGGTCTAGTGGGCTAGTCCAAGACAGATGGAATGCAACCCCATCCGGAGTTATAAATAACTCAAACACATTGGACTTCCTCTTTTCATTATCAGATATATAATGCAAAGTAAATTCAAACAAACTGTTAAATGCTCACATGGCTTGATCATACTTAATAGTTACTTGAGGTATAATTTGAACAAAGCAAAGTATCAGGGGACAAGAGTCAAGTACAATACTTTCTAACTATATCTAAGAAAGAGACAATCTTGATCGAACTTACGACGATGAGTTTCCCAGCATTTTCTGGCTTCTTTGCCAACCGTATAGCAGCAGATGCTGCAGCACCAGATGATATCCCAACCTGTTAAAGGATGGTCCTATAATTAGCATCGAAAAGGAAAAAAATTAAGACTTTTTCACTAAGACATAAGTGAAAGAATTTGACTTTTTGACGAAGACATTTTTTCACTTAATTTAAGATATAAGTGGAAAAAACAAACAAATTAAAATTACTTAAATTAAGATTTAGCAAACAGCCCCTAACAACATTATGCAATATTAAAGTTGTGAACATACCAGTAAACCTTCTTTCAGGGCAAGCAGCTTTGCAGTTTCAATAGCTTCCTCACTTGATACCTGAAAAAAACTTGCAATGTAAGCCGATGAAAGAAAATATTCTCTGCTGTGTAGATAAATATATATATATATATATATATATATATATAGGTGTTGGTCACATAAACAAAGCATAATTCATAGCTTAACTTGCTATATTCATAAAATCACAAACATTCAAATTTTCATTTCAAGGACTGTAACTTTTCTCTAATAAAGCCTAATGAGAAAGGATGCTCTTTGCTAAGGGCTTTGCATTTAGTATAAGCTAACTAATCATCGTTAGTCATCAGGAAAAAATGGGCACAACAAGCACAAATAAATACCTTTATGATCAGTTATTTGTCCTCAAAATACTTTTATGATCACTTTTCATTTATGTTAAGATCATTGTAGTTACTTGTCCTCAAAATGCGAAAGCAAATAACACAAGAGAAGCAGTAGCTCATTAGTTTTATATGACAGTTGGTTTCAAGACTAACCGGAATAACTTCATCGAGTAGGTCAACGTTCAAAACGTTAGGGATGAAACCAGGACCGATACCCTGGATCAGATGCTCACCTATAACATGTTGCAGCATGCAGTTAATAGTACAAGTAAAAACTGCAAGGCCCTTGCTCATTTCAAACATTTATCGCTAACAATTAATCCAACAACTTAAGAGGCAATAAAGTCTGGTCTATGTTATCATATTACTGGAAAAGCTTTCTACGCTACAAATTTTCATATTATTATATCATCGATGTAATGCATACATGCAGAGCGAAATCTTAAATACCCGCATTTGCATTATGTGCAATACAATGCTGAGCAGCACATATTTGTGCGCATGATCATGAAGAAGAAAAAGTTACTTACCGGGCTTTCTTTCATTGAAGATTGCATTTTCTGATGGTTCGACGCCATATACCTGGATGAAAGGATAAGAAGGTAACCATTAATTGAAATAGCAGAGTATCTCTTACTCCCTCCCTCTCATACACACGCCTACACACATGCACCCACAAACAACACACTCAAGATGACCTTAATGTTTGGATTTTTCTCTTTGAGGAATTTCCCAACACCAGTTACCGTGCCACCTGTCCCAATCCCCGCAACAAGCGCATCAACTTTTCCTCCTGAGTCTTTCCATATCTCCGGGCCAGTTGTCTCATAATGAATCTAAAAATATAACGACAGATTGGATTCATAAAAATTCCATTCAAACATCAATCACCATGAAAATATCTACAGACGAATACCTTAGGATTGGCTGGATTATCCCATTGCTGAAGCATATAACCATTAGGTGTTTTACTTAGTATCTCCTCAGCTTTCGCAAGAAACTCCTCAAAGTTCTTGGCTTCATGAATCAGATATATCTCTGCTCCGAAAGCGCGGAGTATAATTCTTCTCTCAAGACTACATACTGTTGGCATTAGAAGGATAACTCTGTAGCCCCTTGCTGCTGCAATGGAGGCCAATCCAATGCCGGTGTTACCACTGGTAATCTCGATGATGGTAGTCTTTTAGTCAATAGTATTCAAACATATCCAGACGGGAGTTTTGTTAGTTAAGGTATTCATGAAAAAGACTAGTAATGCTGCTCTCTCTCCCTCTCTCTCACTCTCTCTGTACATATGTATGCCTGTGTATTATATAGGGCAAATTACACAATCCCGGTTCGATGAAATTACACAAAAAGTGATATTGTTTGGATAACCTACACCGGTCTCACATGAGATTCCATAAACACAACATAAACCTCCTCTACTATTAATCAACCTTCGTCAAGTCAAAATTTTCAAGAGTAAAATGGTTATTACACATCTTATAAATATTTTAATTTAATATATATTAATTTAATTAATAAATAAACAAAAAATTTAAAATATATATTTAATTAATAAAATTATAATATAACATTTAAACTCTAAAAAAAAAAAAAAAAATCATCTTCATCTTCTCTCTCTCCATCATCATCTTCTTTTTCTCCATTTCATCGTTTTTATCATTCATCTCTTATTTTCATCAAAATCATCATTTTCATCAAACCAACATAATCTAAATCAATAATAGTTATCAAACCAAATATCACTCAATTAAAAAAAAAAACTTAAAGTTCATGATATTAAAAAAAAAAAAAAAAATTCACCTTCTGTAGACCAGATCTGGTCTTCCGTGAGAAGACCTAAAGGCCAATGATCTCCACCTCTCCGATGATAGAGTCTTCTAGTCTCTATTACAATGGAGACCAAGAGACCGATGGCCTTCATCGCCAAAGAGCATTGGTCTCCAGCGATGGAGCTGGAGACCAAGATTTGGTCTCCCATGGAGATTAGATTCTCTTCATATATTTTTTAATTATTTAATGATTTAATCAAATTAAAATTATATATAATATTAATTTTAAATTTACAAAAAATAAAAAGGTTAACTTTAAATTTGATTTGAGAGGTATTTTAGTCTTTTTGTATCTTTGATCGTTGATCGTGTGAATTTAACCATGATTGACTAATAATAAAGGAAGTTTGTGCTGAGGTTTTTGGACTTCGAGGGAGATCGGTGCATATTATCAAAACATCACCATTTTTGTTCAATTTTGCCAAACCTCAAGAGAGGTTTGTGCAATTTGTCCATATATATTTTTAAGGTGACAATCAAAATATTCAAAACTCTTCTACAACCATAGAAGACCATATTTCCTAAGTCATGAGAGCCTATTTAAACTTCCAAGCAGGCTGATTTCAATTTCAATATGTTCACCGAAAAATGAAACAGATGAGAAATGCATGGTCTTTAGGACTGACCTAACAAACCAATTTTAGAAACGGAAAATTGTAATTAGATACCTTTCCTGGCGTGATTAAGCCCTTATCCTCTGCATCTTTTATCATACTATATGCAATCCTGTAAGTTAAACCATTTAAAACCAAACATATGAATTTCCAAATAAACATTTGCACGTTACATTAAGTAAGATTCAAATGACGAAAAACGTAAAGAACAAGGGGAACAAGTTGCGTACCTGTCTTTGACACTAGCAACTGGTTCCATCATTTCAAGCTTTGCAGCTATTCGGGCTACGCAACCATCTACAACATGGTTGAGATAAACCATTGGTGTGTTGCCTACCAACTGAACAAATCCACATGCACACATGACATATGTAAAATTACTGTAATTAAAAACAAAAATCAAGATAGTGGAGATATTTGTAATTAGAAATTACTTCAGTAATATCTTTCTTGATTGCACAAGTGTCCTCCATGGTGCTACTTAATCGTACAATGCAAAATATTTAGCGGCTAACCTGGCAAATGTCACAACAACACAGGTCTAAGTTTCTCTGAACAGAACTAGTACTTCTTCAATATCAAGGCAAATTTGTCTGCTGTAAGTAATAGAACTTCAAGGCAGCTAATTTAACATTCTATTATCTCCTTATTTATAGAATTCAATTGGCAAAATCCACAAGGCATGTAGAAAACAAAAGGCAAACAAAATTTTTGAAACAGACTTCCAGTTAAGGAGACACTGCAGTAATGCAGTGACCATGAGTGCATCACCAAAAGAACCAAAACATCTCAAAGTACAATCATCAAGGCACAAAACAGAGAAGTAGATAACTCAAAAACTAACATTTCCCAATCAAGAATCCACATAAACATAACCAAAGCTGAGAAATTTTCAGCACCAAGTACTACTTCAAGTGAGAACTTCAAGTAGCTAATATTGGAAACACTAACTCTGTCAGTAATAATGAACAATGATCACAAAGAGCATGACATAACATTTCCAGTAAAAACCAACAACCCAGAAGAGGAAATAGTAAAATTTACTTAGCAAAAGAAAAAAAAACACAAAATGTAAATATATTTATACAAATCTAATGAAATATGTTTCAATCAACTTACCAGCAGTAAGCAAACAGTAACGTACCAGATACTTGTATTTGGTTAGAAGTATGAAATCCATACATGATGATACAGTGAATATATAGATATTGCTTTTGGAAGATTCTCCTTGGAGTGCCATCATGGTGTTGTTGTCGTGGCACACAAGAGTTGACTAGTTGATCAGTTTGGTTATTGACTGTTTTTTAGGACTGAGATTGTCAATAAGAGTTTCCAAAAGGCACTTTCATTTTTTCTCATAAGGCCATTGGTTAAACCACATATGGAAATCAGTAATTGTTTATTTATTTATTTTTTTCTTTTCAAATAACAGATCGATTCAAATTATATAGGTTGAACAATTCAGAATTTTATAAAGTTAAACGGTCCTAAAGTAAAGGCTTTTACAAGAGTGTCCCTAGTGTGCAATGGAGCCTCCCTCATCATCATCGTCTTGTTCTCTACGGTACACTGCGTTGAATGCAGGACAGTTTGACTCTAAGGACTTTGCCGGCAACCAACATTTTTGACATCATTGATGACGACAAAGAGTCAACAATAATTGGTGTGCCCTACTATAATTTATGCTCATAAAATATGTTGAGCATCCAAGAATTGACTTGGAAAAAGTGATTGGATAAGAAAATGCAAGTGGGTTTGTAAAAACTGAGTTGAATGTGACACAACGTAACAGATACACTGGTTGTAGTTCTGCTTCAAACTCATCTACGTTTGAGCAAAAGCAAGTTGGATGCGACACAATGTAACGGACACATTGGTTATAGATGTCAGGATATTTTATATTTGTGGACTTATATATTTAATAATAATTATATTATGAATTATCTATTTTAATAAGGTTAAATAAGTGATCTATTAATTGAGCTTTAGAAATATTCATTGGGTATGGACTTTAATGTGTAAAAACCTAATACTAATAGAATTAGGGTTAATGGGAACCTAATTATATTAGTATATAAAAAATATTATGGTCCCAAGTCAAATCAAAATAATTTTGCTTTCTTTCTCTTTCTTCATTCAAGAAGAAAAATTATAGAGCAACTAAAGAGATTTTATTGTAAAAGATCCAATCTCACTCAAGAATTATCAACATGAATTCAAGTATGTTTTTTCTATAATAATTTTTAATGATTTAATATGAGTTTTTTTAGATTATGATATAAATTTATACTTATTAAAGTTTATTTAATAAGTGGTATAAGAATCTACTCATATTGAATCATTAAAATTAATTGATTTAATATATTATGTTATGTTTTTCAAAGATCAATTGAAGAATATATATTTTATATATTCTGGATTCAGATGACGATAGCTTGTTAAAGAAAACCATATATATATATATTTTTTCGCTTGCGGTTGTTCACGGTATTTGTTTGTTTTGAAATTATTGAAGAACCTGAATATATATAAATATGTCATGCATCGAAAGTCACAAGTTTTTGTTTTGGGAAAAGGATGCCAGGAGTTTAAAAAAATATATATATACACATGTGGTTATTGGATGCTGGTGCCTTGTGATGATGTTGTTTATTTTTTTTATTGGTTTTCTTTTTTCCTGTGTGCTTTTTGATTGGTTTTCTAGTGAAAGTTCTGTTGATTATTTGCAATAGAAAAGCAATAGGTTGGCATAGAAATAATATGGTGTAAAAGACAATAAAGAGAATCCATATGATATCCATACGAGAACAGCTACGTGGCAACTTGTCATGTTATTTGATATTTTTGTGATGCAAATGCATGATCGATATTTTGTGGGCTTACATATTTAATAACAATTATATTATGAGCTATTTATTTTAATAGGACCAAATAAATGATCTATTAATTACGCTTTAGAAATATCTATTGGGTATGAGCTTTAATATGTAGAAACCTAATACTAATAGATTAGGGTTAATAGGAACCTAATTAGATTAGTATATAAAGAACATTATAAAGTATTATGGTCCTCAAGTTAAATCAAAATAATTTTGCTTTTTTTCTCTTTCCCCATTCAAGAAGAAAAATTACAGAGCAACTAAAGAGATTTGATTGTGGAAGATTCAATCCCACTCAAGAATTATCAACATAGATTTAAATATGTTTTATCTATAATAATTTTTAATGATTTAATATGAGTTTTTTAGATTATGGTATAAGTTTATACCTATTAAAGTTGATCTAACAAGTGGTATCAGAGTCTATTCATATTGAATCATTAAAATTAATTTGTTTAATTTATTATGATGTGTTTTTCAAAGATCAATTAAATAATATATATTTTATATATTCTGGATTCAGGCGATGATAGTTTGTTAAAGAAAACTATATATAAATATATTTTCCGCTTGCGGTTGTTCACAGTATTTGTTTGTTTTGAAATTATTGAAGAACCTAATGGTGTGTTTACTTCATGGATTAAACAAAGGGAATGAGGAATGAGATTGATTGATGTTGTTTACTTGCTTAAAATCCATTCCGTAATGGGAATGAAAATGTGGGCCCCACATCAATTTGGGGTTGTGGAATGGGAATCCCATTCCCCCCAACCCACTTGGGAATCCCATTCCCATTCCCTTTGTCAAAATAAAATGTCCCTTATACCCCTTTTTAAAAAAATAAAGAAAAATCTATTTATTTGATGTTAAAAAAAAAAAAAACTACATATTGTAATAAAAAATTACGCACTATTAATTTTTCATCATCAATTTCTTAATTATCATGATGGATTAATAAAATAATATGTAATTTTTTATTATTATTATATGTAGTTTTTTATTTAATATTAAAAAAAATTACATATTATAATAAAAAACTACACACCATGTTAGTAAATTATTAAAATAATATTAAGTTTTTTTATTATAATATGTAGTTTTTTATTTGATATTAAAAAAAAGAGCATATTATAATAAAAAACTACACATTATTATAATTAATCCATAATTTTAATTAAGGGTATTTTTGTAACTTATAATTAATTCATTCCGATTCCAAAGTAAAGTAAATAGTTTAATCGAAATAATAATGATTCCGATTCCGATTCCTGTAGTTGAAGTAAACAACTTATATGATTCCGATACTTCATTCCGATTCCAAGTCATTCCGATTTCAGATCATTCCGATTCCTATTCCGATTCCTCCAAATGAAGTAAACGCACCATAAATATATATAAATATGTCATGCATTGAAAGTCACAAGTTTTTGTTTTGGGAAAAGGACGTCAGGAGTTTAAATATATATATATATATATACATGTGGTTATTGGATGCTGGTGCCTTGTGATGATGGTATTTTGTTTTATTGGTTTTCTTTTTTCGTGTGTGCCTTTTGATTGGTTTTCTGGTGAAAGTTCCGTTGATTATTTGCAATAGAAAAGTAATAGGTTGGCATAGAAATAATATGGTGTAAAAGACAATAACGAGAATCCATATGATATCCATACGAGAGCAGCTACGTGGCAATTTGTCATGTTATTTGATATTTTTGTGATTCAAATGCATGATCACTATTTTAGATTGTTAAAGCAAGAATATATATATATATATATATTTAAAGCAAGCCGCATGCCATGATTGATTTTACGTGTGATAACAGTGAGATATATATATAAAATCAACTTTGTTAAATTGAGGATTCAATTGAAAGAAAATATATATTTTTAATATATATAGTCTAATATTTTAAATTAAATTGAATTGAAATTATATGTTACCTAAGTAATCTCTATAATGTAAATTTATTTATTTTGAAATATTAAGATTTGTGTGTCTATTATTTATGTAAATAATGACCGGCCCAAAGGAAGGTTATTATTTGACCAAATAATGAGCATACCTGTGGTAATAAATATGTGATGATTATTAGATTTTCCATGTGAGTAATAACTCGGTCCAAAGTAAGGCTTACTACTTGACAGGATTAATTGTTAATATTTGATTACTACACGGAGAGTACCACTTACAGTTGATATTTCTGTCCAAATACTAAATGTCAATGTTGTGCTAGGTATCTTGTTTTAGGACCCACTATTATGAGAATCGTTTAATTATATCATGTATGAATTTATTAATTGATATATATATATATTTTTATGTTGTGACATGATTATTGATTATGAGTTTGTATTTTATTTTGTTCTCGATTCAGTTACTTCTGCTTCAATAATATCTGCCAATATTAATTCAATTCCTGTGTTTAATGGCACGAATTTCAAGAATTAGAAAGAGAACATTATGATTGTTCTTAGTTGCATGGATCTTGACCTTGAGTTTCGGGAAGAACGACCTTCATCTCTTAATGAGAATAGTTCCACTGATGAAAAGGTGAGAATGGAGAAGTGAGACCGTTCTAGTCGCATAAATCTTATGATTATGAAACGTTTCATTCCGAAAACTTTTAGGGGCTCTATGTCCGAAGAGAAAAGTGGTAAGAAGTTCCTTGAAGAAATAAAACAACGTTTTACGAAAAACGAAAAGGTTGAACAAGTACCCATTTGGCAAAACTTGTTTCAATGAAATATAATGGAAAAGGGAACATAAGGGAGTACATTATGGAGATGTCTCATATCGTTTCCAAACTAAAGGCACTAAAGTTACAGCTGTCTGAGGATTTGCTTGTGCACTTAGTTTTGATTTCTCTTCCTGCACAATACAGTCAGTTTAAAGTGAGTTACAACACTCAAAAGGATAAATGGACTCTTAACAAGCTCATATCTCACTGTGTGTAAGAAGAGGAGAGATTGAAGCGAGAAGTTGTTGAAAGCGCTAACTTAGCAACTATCTCTAAGGATAAGAAAAGAAAAAAAGGAAAAAAAGCTGCAGTTGAGACATCACAGCATAAGGTGCAAAAGAAACAGGATGAAGAGTTTACCTGTTACTTTTGTAAGAAAGCTAGACACATGAAAAAAGAATGTCCCAAATACGCCAATTGGCGTGTCAAGAAATGTATGCTTCTCAATCTAGTTTGTTCTGAAGTTAATTTAGCTTATGTACCTAAACACACTTTGTGGATAGATTCTGGTGCTACTGCTCACATAAGTGTGTCTATGTAGGGTTGCCTGTAGAGCCGAAAGCCAAGTGATGCTAAAAGATTCATCTACATGAGCAATGGCAAAACAGCTGTAGTAGAGGCTACAAGAACTTTTAGGTTATTATTAAAGACTGATCAATTTTTGAATTTAGAAGAGACTTATGTGGTACCATCTTTTAGACGGAATTTGGTTTCAATTTCTGTTTTGGACAAATTTGATTATTTTTGTTCATTTGAAAATAATAAATTTAGTCTTTTTCAAGATTCTAATCTTATTGGTACCGGTTCTTTATCTTTGCATAATAACTTATATTTGTTGAATATAATTATCTCAATTAATGAAATATTACATATAAATTCACGAAGTACAAAACGAAAATTAACTGATAAGGATGCCGCCACATTATGGCACAAGCGTTTAGGTCATATCTCTAAATAGAGAATTCAGAAGCTTGTGTCTGACAAAATTTTTGATTCCTTTAATTTGACAGATTTTGAAGTTTGTATTAAGTGTGTTAAAAGGAAGCAGATAAACATTAAGAAATTAGGTGCCAACAGGTGTTCTGATATCTTAGAACTAATTCATACTGATATTTGTGGACCATTTCCTACAAGCTCTTGGAATGGTCAATAGTATTTTATTACGTTCATAGACGACTATTCAAGGTATGAGTACCTATATTTAATACATGAGAAGTCTCAAGCCTTGGACGTATTTAAGGCCTTCAAAGTTGAAGTTGAAAATCAACTTGACAAGAAAATTAAAGCTGTCAAATCTGACCGTGGTGGTGAATATTATGGTAGATATGACGGATCCGGTGAACAACGTCCAAGACCTTTTGCTAAATTTCTAGAGGAATGCGGTATCGTCCCGCAATACACAATGCCAAACAAACCTAGCATGAATGGTGTTGCTGAAAGACGAAACAGAACGCTTAAGGACATGGTAAGAAGTATAATAAATCATTCTTCTTTACCAGAATCCCTCTGGGGAGAAGTACTAAAAACTGCAGCATATATCCTTAACAGGGTTCCGAGCAAAGCAATAGCTAAAACCCCTTATGAATTATGGACAGTCAAGAAATCTAATATTAAACATTTACACATTTGGAGTTGTCCAACTGAGGCAAGATCTTGTAGGTCAAATGAAAAGAAACTGGACTCAAGAACAGTAAACTGCTACTTTGTTGGGTACTCTAAAAGGTCAAATGATTCCACTACTAATTCATTTTTTGAGACAGGAAATGCGAGATTTCTTGAGGAAGTTGAGTTTGTGAGGGGAGATAAGGTTAAAAACATTGTCTTTGAAGAGGAATTTGTTTCTCTTCCTACTATTGCTATTAATAATAATCAGGCTTCTTTCCTTGACATTGTTCAAAATACAAATCCAGAATATCAAGACAATGTAGAAGAGCTCCCTGTGCAAAATGAAGAAATTATACCTGAAGTGCAAACTCAACAACCTCAAGAGGATATGCCATTGAGACGATCCATTAGAGAAAGGAGAAGTGCGATTCAGGATGACTATGTCGTTTATCTCTAAGAACATGAGGTTGATATAGGAGTGGTGGAAGATGATCCAATCAACTTTCATCAAGCCAAACAAAGTTCTAATTCTCAAAAATGGATTGATGCCATGAATAATGAGATGAATTCCATGAACAACAATGACGTTTGGGATCTTATCGAATTGCCCGAAGGTGTGAAACCTATTGGTTGTAAATGAATATTTAAGACCAAAAGGGATTCAAAAGGCAATGTTGAGAGATATAAGGCTCGTCTAGTTGCCAAGGGTTTCACTCAAAAGGAAGACATTGATTACAAAGAGACTTTCTCTCCGGTTTCTACGAAATACTCTTTTAGGATTATGATGACACTTGTGGCTCATTTTGATTTAGAACTACATCAGATGGATGTAAAGACTACGTTTCTCAATGGTGACATTGACGAAACAATATATATGGTGCAACCAAAAAATTTTGTATCTGGTGATCCAAAGAAAATGGTTTGTAAATTGAAGAAATTCATCTATGGTCTCAAACAAGCTTCCTATCAATGGTATCACAAATTTCATCAAATTATTATTTCATATGGGTTTGAGGTAAATAAAGTTGAAGATTGTGTATATCATAAGTTTAGTGGGAGTAAATACATATTTCTGGTGTTATATGTCGATGACATACTACTTGCTAGTAGCGATATAGGCTTATTGCACGAAACCAAGAGATTTCTGACAAAGAATTTTGATATGAAAGATCTTGGGGACACCTCTTTTGTATTAAGCATAAGATACAATGAGATCGCTCTCAAAGTATCCTTAGGTTATCACAAAAGAGCTATATCGAAAAAATTCTTGATAGATTCGGCATGAAAGATTGTGCACCAAGAGATACCTCTGTAGCTAAAGGAAACAAGTTGAGTTTAAGTTAGTGTCTTAAAAATGAGTTGGAACGAAAAGAAATGCAAAAAATTCCTTGTGCATTAGCTGTAGGAAGTCTAATGTATGCTCAAATATGCACGTGTTTAGATATTACGTTCATAGTGGGAATGTTGGGCAAATATTTAAGTAACCTAGGGATGGATCATTGGAAAGCAACCAAACGGGTCATGCGTTATTTACAGAGAACAAAAGATCACATGCTCACATATCGGAAATCATATCATTTAGAGATCATTGGATATTTTGATTCCGATTTTGCTGGATGCCAAGACAGTAAAAGATCCACGTCGGGCTATGTTTACCTGCTAGCTGGTGGAGCTATTTCCTGAAAAAGTGCTAAGCAAACACTCATAGCTTCTTCCACTATGACAGCTGAGTTCATAGCCTGTTATGAGACATCTAATCATGGGATATGACTGCGAAATTTTGTCACGGGACTGTAAGTTGTGGATTGTATTGAAAGACCATTAATGATATATTGTAACAATAATTCGATTGTGCTTTATTCCAACAACAATAGAAGCTCTATGAAGTTTAAGCACATAAACATCAAGTTTCTTGTTGTTAAAGAAAGAGTTCAGAGTCGTCAGGCGACTATAGAACATATTTGGGACAAACTCCATGATTGCGGATCCGCTTACTAAGAGATTATCACCCAAGGTCTTTCATGAGCACACTGCTCATATGGCTGTTGTTTTGGTTGATGATGTGCATGTTTAGTGGGAGTTAGTATTTTGATGTTCTTTGTAATAAACATATTCTATATTTATTTTCTGCAGAATAAAGTTTATAGTTCAATTATAAACTCTGAATGTTATTTGCGTTTGATCTCATTAAAGATTAAAGTAAGACCAATTGAAAATAGACATGTTTGAGATCACATTGCATATAATTTCCATGCTACGCATCCATACTCTATCTATGTCATTGAATATATTGGTATGGTGACCATTGATGGGTCTAGTTACAAATATATGTAACAAAGGTGGCTTTGATCTCATTCTAATATAGTAGATGGACCAGATTGTAACTAAAGGGATATTTCAAGATGGATAGCTTTTCAGTGCGCATTTAAGATTATAAATAATATAATTGTCTTAAAAAACATATGTAGCCTAAGTGGGAGATTGTTAGGATATTTTATATTTCTTATTGTGGACTTACATATTTAATAATAATTATATTATGGACTATCTATTTTAATTGGGCCAAATAAATGATCTATTAATTGGGCTCTAGAAATATCCATTGGGTATGGGCTTTAATGTGTAAAAACCTAATACTAATAGAATTAGAGTTACTGGGAACCTAATTAGATTAGTATATAAAGAATATTATAAAGTGTTATGGTCCCCAAGTCAAATCAAAATAATTTTGATCTCTTTCTCTTTCCCCATTTATGAAGAAAAACTATAGAGCAACTAAAGAGATTTGATTGTGGAAGATCCAATCCCACTCAAGAATTATCAACATGGATTCAGGTATGTTTTCTCTATAATAATTTTTAATGATTTAATATGAGTTTTTTAGATTATGGTATAGGTTTATACCTATTAAAGTTTATCTAACAATAGTGAGTTGAATGTGAGCAATTGGGTTTGGGAAAATGGAGTTCAATGTGACCCAATGTAACAGATACATCGGTTATAGTTCTACTTCAAACTTATCCACCTTTGAAACTATGGGTTTGTCTCTCCCATTCTTAGAAACTAATCCTCGGATCATGTCTCCATGCTTATCACTGTTAGTCCCGATTGTACCCTGACTAGTCCCAACAATTAGGAAAAAAAAAAAAAAAACTTATCCACCTTTGCAACTACCAAGACCAAAATCAACAACTTGTTTAAACAAATTTTCATTTAAAGAGCTGAGTTTGACTGCTTGCTTTTATATAGCTAATAATGTTAGAAACATAAGGTAGTCCCCACATTGAGAGAACCGAAGAGGAAAGATGGTGACATTGGTGTATAAACAAGAAGCATAGAGCAACGTTGGAACGTGCTTACCTGGATGAGGTCAATAAGCAATCAAGAAGGCTCATGACCTAGGTTAACCTCCATTGTACCTAGGACGTGCACCTGCCTAAGGTCTCCTTTAATGCAGTAGAGCCTACGTTATTATTTGTGGCAGTGCACGCAGGCCCCTCTTAAACTCAATCATAAACAAGCAATTCCATATCTGGATTTTCTCCCTTTTCCTAGTAATTTTGTTACCGTGTTATTCTATGGAAGTCAATACGTTACGTGGTTCATACACTTTTCTTATACATGTCATGCTCCTATAATCAAAATTTGTGTAATTTGTCTACAGAAATATAAGCTTTGGGTCAACATGTATGCATACAAAGTTTGGAGGGTCTTTGATCATATTCATAGGTGTTCTTGTATAGAAACTTAAGTTTCAATCATTAGTATTTGTCACATCTCCTGGTAAATCTGTATATGAGTAAAATTTGACATAATTTTTCTTTCGGGAATAATATCAAAAAACCTGTTCTAGTTTACAAAAATGTCCATCTTACCACTTATAATTTCGTTTTTATCTAAAATCTCCTCTGACGTTAATAAAAATATTCAAAATATCCTTTAAAGGCATCTAAAAGGAGGATAATACCCTTTATGGTTACAGATTCCATTAAGTTAACTTAGTTGACTGCTTGATTTCAAGGGTAAAAAGGGAAATCCGATAAAAATTTAATTAAAATTGATTAAAATAAATTCATAAAAATATAATATTAAATTTGAAAATAGATAACCTTTTTAAAATACAATAATAAAATACTAAAATTACTAAAATAAATCTCTCAGAAAAAATTAATAAAATAAATAAATAAAATAATATATAATTAAAAATTTAAAATAAGAAAACCAAAAAACTAGATTATTTAACAAATCATAGAATTGGAAACCATTTTCTTCATTATTATTTTTTTCTCCTTATTGCTGCTGATTCCACCTATCTGCACGTGTCTTCTTATTCCTTTCTCTTTTCTTCTTCTTCTTCTTGTTCAATTGATTTCATCGCTGCTGGCACCCATCTCCACCGTCAATGACTCTGGTGTACCTATTCCACAACCACCGAGTTGACATATTCCCCTCTCACAACTAGACCAGACCTCACTGTCCCCCTCACCCACTCTTATCCCTCGTCGAGTTGCTGTCCTTTTCTAAAGTCTCTATTCACCCATCGTCAGTCCTTCACATGGATGACTCCCTCCCTCTCGCTCTCCCTCGTCGGTCCATCACTCAGACACACTTTCTCCCTCTTGTTCTCCCCTTGCCATGCTTCTCCTCGTTGGTGGTTGGCTACTTATGGTGCCGTGCTTCTCCTTGATTTATTTTGATTGCTGACTTTGATTGATTTTGGTTGTTGATTTTGGATGATTTTGATTTTGGTTGGTAATTGTGTTGATGGTTGATGATAATGGTGTTGATGATGGCTGATGGGGTTAATGTAACAAAATTTTTTTGAGTTGATGATAATTGGGTTTCAAGAAAATAGAAACCCAGGATTTCTGACTGGAAACCCAAAATTTTCTGGGTTTCTAGCTACTGGAAACCTAGAAATGGGGAGAGAGAAAAAGGGGGAGGGGGTTAGGGTGTGGAGAAGAAAAATAAAAAGAAAAAGGTGGTGGTTGACGACAACGGTTTGATATGGAGTCTATGGTTGGTTTATTGAATGGTTGGTGATGAAGATTGATGATGATAAAAATGAAAGTTGAAGGTTGGAGATGAAAATGGTCTGATGAATCTTTTTTTTTTTTTTTAATCAATTTTTTAATTCAAAATATTATGTTATAGTTATTTTGTTTTTAAATAAAAATGTTTTATAAGGGTTAAAATTGTCTTTATATAATTTTTCCAATTTTTCTGTTAACTTACTAACAATAGAGAAGAATTTGGATAAAAATGAAATTTGAGTGGTAAAATGGATATTTTTATAAACTAAAATAAATTTTTAGGATTATCCTTTTTTTTTATTATTATTATTATAAAAGACTTTTTAACTAAACTAACTCAAATTTTACTTGATTGTTGTCATCATCACAATAAGCGTCTTTGTTTTATATTTTCCAAGGAAACAATGTCCAAGCTGTCTCAAGAAAATAACTTCTACAAAGGTTAAAACAAGTTAATGACAAAAAAAAAAAAAAATCTGTGTTTTTCATTTCCAAAGTAAGAAAAGAAGCATGTGGGTAAATCTGCATTGTTAAGTACTTGGTCCTTTGTGTTTTCATGGTTTATGGAAAGCTGAGTCACAAACCAGTGGCATCTGAAAAATCTTTGCAAATAAAATAAAATACATATTGACATCTCCTGAGGTTTGAGTAGATTGTATTGAGAGAGCAAGTTTGCGTTTATGTACTCAAATCTTCCTAACCATTGTCTTGATCCATTATTGAGAAAAAGTAATACAAAAATAATCCAAAAAATTAGTCCAAAAATCAACCAAATTATGTGGTCTTGGAATCTCTATAGAGGTTCAAACACTGCCTTGTTGGTAGGCCTCAAAAAGGAAAAAAAATTGTTGTGTTTTAACTTGATCCATTGTATCCCACATCAGAAGAATACAAAGCAAGCAATGGAGTCATCCACATATAAGTAATTAAGAGAGCTACTGAAAAATTTACTTACCTGGACGGGGTCACTGGGCGATCAAGAAGACTCATGGCCTAGGCAGGTGGCCTCCATTGCACTTAGGAGATGCACCCACCTAAGGTCTGTCCGAGTGGCAGAGCCTACGTCATAATTTGTTGCTGTGGGGGCTTGCGTTCGCGCAGCCCCTGCCCATATCAAGTCTTATCTCGTAGATTTAAATGTTACAACAGAAGATTGAACATAAATTTGTACCAGATTTTTGTTCCTTACAAGGTTGCAGTCAGTGCTTACAAAGGGTTTTATAATCTAGGGTCATGTTATCTGATGGATTCGCCGATTTGGTGCAGTGGACAGATAATGCTCCCTGCTGCTGGGGAAAATGCCTGCACGGATAGCATGATTATATGGCCTTGTTCATGGAGTGATTCCAAGTGTCAAAGTTGCCCAGTTGCAATGGTAGACGCTCCTTTTATCAAGGCATAGTAAACACAATGCAAAACCAGCTACCGATGATGTATAATCATGTTATGATCAGACAAAAGGAGTTCTCACAATCTCTATCGAAGCCAAAGGACAAATTCTGATAGGAAAAAAGTTAGGTAAACGAGAGGGAGAAAGCATTCGAATAATGCGATTATATTTTTCTTTTGATAATGACAAATTTCTAAGCAATATGGATTTATGTACTAATACATCATTAGCTCTTAACAGGGCTATAAAATTGAAGAACAATTTCTAATTAAAATATCAAAAAAAAAAAAAAAAAGTGGGTAGACAAACTCATGACTATAAGTTTGCCAGCATTTTTAAGCCTCTTTGCGAACCTTATTGCATATGAAATGATGATGTACAATGTAGGTTATATATACACTGACATCTTCTGATGTTTTAGATGATTGTATTGGGAGAATCATTTTTTCATTTATATAACTCAAAGCTCTCCTACCACTATCTCGATCCATTACTAAGATAACTAATGCTACAAAACCAAAAAAATTAGCCCAAAATACAAACAAATGATGAGGCTTTAGAATCTCTATTGAAGTTCAAACACCACCTTGTTGGTGCTTGGTAGACCTGAAACAGGGAAAGAAATTTTGTAACATGATGCAGTGTATCCCACATCAGTAGAACACAAAGTGAGCAACGAAGTCATGTGCATATAATTGATTAAGGGTGCAACTGTGTAACATACTTACCTGGGCGGGGTCAATGGGTGATCAAGAAGACTCATGGCCTAGGCAGGTGGCCTCCATTGCACTTCGGAGGTGCACCCACCTAAGGTCTGCCCACGTGGCAGAGCCTACGTCATAATTTGTTGCCGTGGGGGCTTGCGTTCGCGCAGCCCCTGCCCATATCTAGTCTTAATTTACTCACTTCATGTATTGATTATTGATTTATGAAAATTTGGTTTCATATGGAAATCAATAAATGATCATTAATTTGTGAAAATTTTGTTATATGCACCTAGGAATATCAGGTTCACCAGATATACTACTGGACAATGCTTACAGGATTGCAATCAGTGCGTACAAGGTGTTATGGATACAACTTTTAATAAAATGAAATTCATGACAATAAACAGAAGTTAAAATCTTAATCTGTGGCCATGCTTTCTGCCTCTTGTGTGATGGATTTGAACAGTACAGCGGATAGATAACACTACCCGCGGCAGGGGAAAATTGCCTGCAAAGACAGCATAAATTTATGGCATAATTAATGGAGTTGGATTCAAAGTGTTTGAATTGTTGATGATATGATTTGTTTGTTATTAGTCCAGCTGCAATGGTTAATGCTCCTTTTATTGAGACATGGTAAATACAATACAAAACCAACTACCGATGACATATAATCATTTTATGATTAGGCAAAAGGCCAAAAATTCTACCATGGGATAGCGCATCCAAACAGGGCGGTTATATCTTTCTTCTAATAATTAAAATTTTGCAAGCAACACAAAGAATACTCTTGTAAGATATTTTTGAGGGCATTTTCATGTCAAGTTCAGATAAAACAATCCAAGCTGAGTGTCATTTACTTCTAACAGGTACTGAAAATGAAGTACAATTTCTAGTTTAACAACTGAAAAAAATGAGTTCGCCAACATTTTCAGGCCTCTTCGCCAACCTTATTACAGCCGCAGCTGCTGCACCAGGCGACATTCCAGCCTGAACCAAAAGATACATCCTACTATTAGCATTAAAACAGTAAAAGACCTACTGTCAAAGAAATCTTGACCTTATTGTGTGATAACTATGGATAATCATATCCCATGAAAAGAGATCTTTAGCCACTGTGATCAGTGTATTAGGAAACCACCTTAAGAGCAAGTTGCTTGGCAGTTCAATAGCTTCCTGGCTTGTTAACTGAGTACGTACAGCAATAGCATAAGTTAATTTAAGGAACAGCAACTTATTGTTAAAGCATAGAAGAAAATCAGAGTCCTTGCAAATTCTTCTGTCATCAAGAAAAACTTTATTATAGTTCTCACCAGATAGACAGGTAATTTTCAAATATCAACCAAGCCAATACCATTTCAATACAAAAAAAAATTTACGTTCAAAGCAAATTATGTCCACATGGTTTCAAATACTTGCATGAACAACTTCATCAAGCATGTCAATGTCTAAGACTTTAGGGATGAAATCAGAGACGGTTCCCTGGATCAAATGTTTGCCTTTCACATGCACAGCATATATCGTTCCGGTATATAGAAGCCTTTACAACAATGAAGAGTGTTAAAATTGTTATGTAGTGCTTGACTGACATAGTATAATTGGAAATAGAAAACATTGTGAAGTGTTTCAATTTTTTCTTTTTACAGTATTTGAATTTCATTGATTACAAAAATTAGATACTAGACTGCAACAGCACCCTTGGTGAAGCACCATGTACTAGTGTAAAAGAAACAAGAAATATTCTGCCTAAGCATATGATCATTAGGTGTACAACTGCGAATCTCCAGCTCCACAGCCTTTTGAAGAGTCCCCATATTATATACCTCAGCTGGATCTGTTAGGTGAAACTCAGCTTCAAAAGCTAGGAAGACTCATTGATGATGGCATTGTAACAATGAGTTTGTAACCTCTAGCCGCAGCCACCAATGACAATCCAATGCCAGTGTTACCAACTTACCACTTGATGGCTCAATCAGGACAGTCTTTCAACAACAAGTGACATTTTATTAACAATTTATCTACTTTGTTGATTCAGTTTGTTGATTCAGCATGGTTTTGAGTAATGTTAGATTATCAAATAATTGTCTAAATTTACAAAAATATTTGGACAATACATATCATTTCTTTGTCACATTAATGGATAAAAGGCTAGTGCTGTCAAGGTCATTATTGAGAGTGAGAGATTCAAATCATCTTCCTGGTTAATTTCAAGGCAATATTTATGGAGAGTAAGAGGCAGCCGTGGTTTGAGATTAGTTAAAAGACATAAAGTTAGTTAACTAACTTAATTATACCCATATTGTTTCAAATACTTACAAGATGAACAACTTCATCAAGCTTGTCAGTGTCTAAGACTTTAGGGATGAACTCAGAACCAATTCCGTGGATCAAATGTTTGCCTTTCACATGCACAGCATACAATATATCATTGAGATATATAGAAAGCCTTTGCAAAAATGAAGAGTGTTAAAATTGTTATATAGTGCTTGACTGATAGTATATGGAAATAGAAATTAAACATTGTTAAGTGTTCCAATTTTTTCTTTTTTGCAGTAATTGAATTTCATTGATTACCAAAATTAGATAATAGAATGCAACAGCACCCTTGGTGCAGCACCATATACTAGTGTAATATAATAAGAAATATTCTGCCTAAGCGTATAAGCATTAGGCGTGCAACTTAGAATCTCCACAGCCTTTTGAGGAGTTCCCTTATAGCCCTCAGCTGGATCTGTTAGGTGAACCTCAGCTCCAAAAGCTAGGAGCACAATCCTTCTTTCAAGACTCAGTGATGATGGCATTGCAACAATGAGTTAGTAACCTCTAGCTGCTGCCACCAATGACAATCCAATCCCAGTGTTACCACTTGTAGGCTCAATCAGGACAGTCTTTCAACAAGGGACATTTTGTTAACAATTGATCTACTTTCAACAACAAGGGACATTTTATTGTTCCAAGAAATTATCAAAAGTCTAATGTTTGTTCAAGTATACCTTCCTGGTGTGATCAAACCCTCATATTCTGCATCTTTGATCATACTATATCCAACCCTGCATTTTAGTTAAATGTGTTTATACTCTGCTACACGGATTTTGGGCAGCTAGGAATGCTCTGTGTGTCAACGTTGGTGATATTACTGGACAGCTGAGAAATTTTTTGCTTATTAAATTATGCTCTGTGCTCTCACCAAAACAATTGTTTTCATGAATTTCATAATTGCACACCGTTAAACAAAATGACATTCACTAAGTGATATGATTCTCAAGCTTACTTCCTTAAAATTATTTAGTTCAAGTTGTGTTCTCCTTGTCACCAAATCTTGAATTATATAGTCGCTCAAGAAAATAACAACAACAGCAATAATAATAAAGGCATACATTAAAAACAAGTAAGAGATTGAACATATATTTTTGTTAAAGTAGTTTTTGTTTCTTATCTGTTCGTGATGTGACGGTAATGAGGATAGATTTCAAAGTTTCAATAGAGTATTAGTTTAATTTTGTCTATGATCTCACTATGGAGAATCACTTAATGTGTCTAATTAATACCTAACAAGAGAATTTTTAATTCTTACCAAAAAAAAAAAAAAAAGATATACCACCATCTAATGTGTTTTGCCAATAAAGAACTCTTATTCATTTTAACATTGCTACAATTCAAGTTGGTACACAATAAGTGATATTTTAAAAAAAGAAAAAAATTCAAGTGGTTATAAAATAAGCGGTATTAAAAAAATTATTCTTAAAAAATAAAGATTTTCTTATTATTAATTTTGAAATATACAATTCTGTTTTTGTTTTTACCTAATTAAAGAGATGGTTTTATTCCTAAAAGAGAGAGATTTTGCTTCTATTTTGTTTTCCTTTCCCATTTATGAATTCCCAATTCAGAAGAAAGGTCCACGTAATTTAATTTCCATAAATTTTAGCAAACAATTCACAAATCATGAATTAAGTTTTCTTTCATTCTCTAGATTTCTCAATAGTAAAATGTCATTTAATCCCCAATTTAGGTGTGGGATGCATGTAATTTAATTTCCACAAGTTTTAATAACCATCAGAAATCAGGAATTAAATTCTATTTTCTTCTTTGGATTCCTGATTAGTAAACATGCTATTAGAGTATTAGTCGAACTAGTAAATCAAGTGATACATCCACTCTTAGATTGCTTTACTGGCACGTCTCTTACTTCTTCTTTAAGTTCTTATTACATCCACTCTTTGATTGCTTTACTGGCACGTCTCTTACTTCTTCTTTAAGTTCTTATTTTCAACCATTAATTAAACACTTATCCTTCTCCTTAGTTTCTCAACACTTCAAGTTTTTGCCAAAAAAATCATAGTAACTTTTATTTTGGTATGTTTTCAAATTTAAATTCTTTTTTTATTTTGTTAGTCTAATTTGTATGTTCTTTTATTCATTCCTTGCAACATTATATTTTACTGTACATGAGAAAAAAATCGTTTATAATCTTATATACAATTATCTTTGCAGGAAAACTTGTAAATATCTAATTGAAGTCAATTTGTGCTTCAATGGCGACAAACTGCATCAACAAAGTTTATCAAGAGGTCTTGATATATCAAGAGCAGTTATGGTCAAATCTCCCAGATGATATCATAATCTTAATAATGGAAAAGCTTTATTATGCTGATCGCTTAAGCTTTCGGGGGGTATGCAAGAGATGGCGATTAGATATTGATGCTATCAAATATGCTGCCAAATATGAACATAAATTGCCATGGTTAGTGACTCAAAAGTATACAAGAGGACGTACTAGTTTATTTTACTTGTATGACCCTTCTCGCGATATTAAGTACTCTATCAAAAATCAAAGCGAACTTCTCATAGGTGCGAGGTGCCTTGCTGCAAAACATGGTTGGATCCTCTTCTTCAAAGAAGATACTGATCCAGAACAGCGTTTTAAACTCAATTTAGGTATAATTTTTTTTTATAGTCCTTTTACTAACGAGATCATCGAAATTACACGAAAAACGTTGATGAGTTCTAGTGATCATGTAGCATTCTCTATGGCCCCAAACTCTCCGGATTGTGTGATATTTGTAGTGACAATTTCTACCATCGCAACTGGGTGCCTCTTGATCCGAACATGTAGTCCTAACGATGGTTTATGGACTTGGCGCCTCATGCCCACTGGCCGTGATGGTACTCTTGGATGTATTGAGGAAGTTGCCTACGCACATGGAGTCTTCTACTGTAAATTGACTAACACTTTCGGAGGTTACAACGTTGCCATGCAAAAGTGGAACACGTATCTATTTCCATATGACATATACGTCCATGGACATCAAATTATTGAATCTCATGAGGATGATGGCAACCTCTTGATGGTATACCGTGATAATACGTTTAATTTTGTTGACAAATTTGATCAGTCCTTGATGAAGTGGACTCAAATCGAAGGCGTTGATGGTGAATTGTTGATATTCATTGGTCTCACTTCCACAGCAGTTCCAGCCAGGGAGGCTCTGGAAGAGCTGGAGGCAAGTCATTTTAAAGAAAACACTGCTCAAGGAGATCATGACCTTGAATATTTCAGGAATTCTTACAAGGCATGTAAAGGCGACTGGTATCCGAAAACTTTTGGGTGGAAGGAGAGAATTAATAACGGTAACAAACTTTGGATTCAACCTCCTCAACCAAGATGATATTTTCATTTATTGATGCAGAATTTTATCAAAACAAATTTGCATTGAAGTGATTTAGGCATATATAAGAGTTAGCATATAGTATTTTTTTTTAGTTTGTGGAATGCTAGTTTTCAAATATACATATGTTACATTTATATTTTTTTTAAGTTTGCGGAATGCTAATTTTCAAATATACATATGTTACATTTATATATATTTTTTAATTACTTGGAGTAGATTATATATTTCAGACATTTCCTTTGATCTCTCTTCTCTGGTCAACAGTTTCATTTTTATTTTATTTTATTTTTTTTTAGGATCAATGGATTATAAAAAATTGATTTTATAATATATATATATATCCCTGATTTGTTGATTAAGTTTGATTTTGAGTAATGCTGCATGAATTTACAAAAAAATATCATTTCTTTGTCACGTTAATGGATGTAAGGATAGCAAGAGATTCAAATCATCTTCATGGTTAATTTCAAGGCAATATTTAAGTAGCCGAGGTTTGAGATTAGTTAAAAGACATGAAGTAAGTTAGTTCACTAATTTAACTATTTTGTACTTAGCAACTGACCTGACTTGGCATTCTATTATTATGAGGTGGCTCAGTTTGATAGAGTTTGTTGTGGAATCTCCTTGATTTACTTAGAAGTACTTGATGGTTGATAGTTTTGTGTATAAACAGTCTAGCTTTGCTAACTTCAGTTGATGAAATCAAGAACTTTCAAGATTTTTCAATAGCTTCCATTTTCAGGTTTTAGTTTCCAGTTTTGTTGTTTGCATTTCATCAAACATTTATTTCATTTTATCAAACACCTTATTCTACATTGAATATACAAGACACACGTACACAGCGGTCCATTTTTCCATCACTACCATCAGCAATATTACAGCTACCACACAATTTTTTTTTTTAACTTTCACTTTCTATCTTCCAATTGGTTAAGAAATGAGTGAATAGAATAGGATATGAGATTATAATGCCTCCTACCAGCCAACAACATCTCAATCACATTAAAATTTATAAGTTGATAAAAATCAGCCAATGTGAACTGATATATGCTAACATACTTAATTTTCTTGACGCGTGGTCAAGAAGTTCTGATTTTTCAACTACAAGCCAACAACTCGATCACATTAATTAGTCAATATTAGTCAACAACTACTACTTTGATAATTGAGTTAATAAATATTAGCCAATGTGAACTGGTCTTTGCTAATGTGCTAATGTGCTATCGATATCATGCATAGTTGACGCACGTCAATCAAGGTAATGAAAGAGGAAAATTACTTTCAAAATATAAAAAGTTTCATAGCCAATCTTATTGAAAGACATCACCCTTTATACTATTTTATTTAATTATTATTATTATTTTAAAAATATAACAATTAAAACAGGATTTATAAAACAGGATATATATGATGGTTTATCACTGACCAATTACCTAAGCTCTTATCTACTACTTTTTATTATTCTTTAATTTAAATATGCATGGTATGCCTACATTACATATAAATTAATTCAAATTTATGTGGGATGGGGTATCCTATCCATGAAAAAGCTTCTTACAATAATTAATTTTTTGTTTCAAAGAATTTTCAATCTTTCATTCAAATTATTGGCTGCATGAGCAATACCTCTATATATAAATTTTTTTTTTCCTTAATATTTGTATCTTCTTATAATGCCGACTTTATCATTTAATAAAATCTTTCTACTAAATGATAGTTTTAGTTATACAAAATTAAACTCTTCATCAAAAATGAATTTTAAACATACGTCCACATCCAGTGAACAAACCAATAAAAATGAAGGATTGATGGATCTTTGTCAATCAAACAAATGCCAATTAAACTTGGTCCCCACAGGAAACGACTTTAATACAAAACAAACTTGATCCACTCGGAGAAACGACTTTGATACAAAACAAACTTAATCCACAGGGAGAAACAACTAACTATCAACGTACGTTCTATAAACTTTGCAAGTTGTAAGCTATAAACACCAAACAATAAGCATATATATGATCATATAGTTCATAGGATGCATGGGATCTGCTGTGCTAAAAAAAGGCTCCTTCATTTCTCATAACACTTGTCTATTGCTTTCTCTTGATATTATTCCTCTTAAGAATTCCCCCTACAAGCAAGTCATAAATTTTTCATTCTTTTATATATAGTTTAATCTATTACTAGCACTTATATATAGTTTTCCATATGACCATATGCACACTGCACACACAAGTTTAGGGGCATCCAAACACATCTTAGAGTAATTTAAACAGTCATGTCAAAAGCTACCATGGTTGTAACTACTGGTTTGCCTTTTGATTATAATAAAAATAATTTGCCTTTTGATTATAATAAAAATTTAGATGTCAAATCTGTACTACTGGTTAATACATGTTATTAATAAATTATATATATTTGCATGGTTGTTAGATGTATGTTTTTAGATACAATTAAAGTAATTAAGGTTAGTTTAGATGTCAATGAAACAATGAAAATACATAAAATGCAGATTTGTTGGCCTCTATTCTAAAACACAATCTAGGCTCCTGTGTTAAACTAGATATACCAAATCGTTGAACGATGATCTGATGGTTACATCATCAATTAGTATGAACCAAATCAGCATCGACGGTTGACTGGTTTGACCAATTTTTTTGTTTTTATTCTTTTAATAATAATTTAATTAAACTAATTTACATTTTTCTTTTTCTTTTTAATTTTATTTTAATTAAAATTAAAATGAAATTATTGAAAATGAGGAAAATGACCTTAAGTATGTGAAGCTAGTTTGACCAATGTTTGATTGACGGTAGGAACCAAATTGATGAATTTCCTAAAATTTTAGGGATGACAAATCCATAAACTAATTTGTGTTTGAAAAAATGAAGATTTTTAAAATATAGGCATGAAACTGAAATTTTCCTAAAAAGTTTAGTATTATATTTGGAATGTTGTACTTATTATTTTTACTTAATTGTAGTTATCATCTAACAATAAACTATCATGAGAAAAGTGACTTACCCCAGTGATTAGTCCAAGACTCCAAGTCCACCTACAAATACATTTAAATTATGGTGAGTTCAACTCACAAAAATACCAACAATAATCTATCATAAGAAAATCGACTTACTCTAGTGATAAGTCTAAGTCCACCTACCAATACATTCAAATGGTGGTGAGTTAAACTTACAAAAGTACCACAAATGCATAGGTAATTTTTTCACTTTATGTAAGTATCTTTCTCCCATCTACTAGAAAGCAGAGATCCGAATTGTGCTTTAAAGTTCTATATCAAGAGGTCTTGACAGTTATAATTGTACTTGTAATGTCAAAAATTAATAAATAAACTATCATGGTTAGGAGCAATTATCCAAATTTTAAAGGTGTATAAAACCTATCACGGTTATAGTCAACAATAACAATTACATCCAAGCAAATAAAAGATGTGGATGTCCGCATTGAAATAATCAGCCTTTTGATTTTAATAAAAATTTAAATGTCAAATCTGTACTACCAATTAATACATGTTATATATAAATGATATATATTTGCATGGTTGTTAGAAGCATGTTTTCAGATACAATTAAAATATTAAGTTTAGCTTAGACATGCCAATAAAACCACGAAAATAAATAAAATGCAGATTTGTTGGTCTGTATTTGAAAACATGAGTGGAGCGTGGAACAAATAATTGAATGTTATTAATTTTAATTATATGAATGATGCAGAAGGTGAAGATAACGGAAAAAGCGGTGTTGTTGGAAGCTCACATGCGCGCTCCCCAAGTGCGACTACAAATGGTCCTCCGAAGCAAAGTTCACCGAAACAAAGTTCACGGGGATTGGACATTTCGAAAGCTTTAAATGCTTCTGAACCTGTCGTACATTGTGGGAGAGGAAAACGTTATGAATCTTGTGTGCCATAACCATCGAATGTGTCTACTCCTGAACATTGTACTAATACTTCCCATACTCATGTTCGTGGTCGTGGTTGTTGACAATTGGCTACCATCAATCGATCAGAGTCAGGGGTTGACTGAGCTTCTACGAGAAGAAAGAATAATGTGGTTTTATATACACGAGTACAAGATGTATCTACTAGTTCAATTCTAATTTACTTCTACCTACTGTGCTTGAATTCCCGTTTAATTAGTTCAAAAAGTTTGTATTTACAATTTTAATGTACAAAATGGATTCATGAGCCCAATTTATGCTGGCATGTTTGAATTCATCTATTAATTAATTTAACAATAATTGGTTTATACAGAAATGATAATCAACCTATAAAATCTCAAACCCTCATCGAATCAGGTTTCCTTCTACAATAGGAAAGGTCATGTTCAGTGTGATGGTATTCAATTTCTAAATTTTTTTTTTCTAAATTTACAGTCGAAAAATAATATTAAATTAAAAGAGTAATATTAGACTTCTCAAATTTATTTGAAGTATTTTTTTTTATTTGAAGACTAAACAATGCTGCGGAAAACTGAAAGCTAAATAGTGATGAAAATATACAATCTAAATAACATTTTTTTTTTATCTCTGAACATATCGTAAACCTGTTTATTTTTTAAATTTAAAATTATCTAAAAACTAATAAATTGATATTTATACTTGTAACGTCCCAAAATTTTCTGAATTTTTTTTATATATATATTGAATTTTATTTTCAAGGGGGATTAAAATAAAAATTCAATGAGTGGCATAAAGGTAATAAAGTAGTTGATCTTGGGGTTAAGATGGAATAAGAAATGAAAGAAAATATCAAGTTAGGAATATTTATTATTCCAGGGGTTTAAATGAGAATTTTAAAAAGTTTAGGGGTCGATTTAACATTTTAAATTTTTGAGGGACTAAATTGTAATTTGACAAAAAAATTATATAAAAAGACAAACATAGTGACCGGCACTATTTCTTTTTCTCTTTCCTTCAGCCGGCTGCGTCTCTGGTGCGAATTTTTGATTTTTTTATTTTATTTTCTAATTTCTTTATTTCTTTTAGTTTAATCACCCATTTCAACCCATTTCCTAGTCAAAACACCTAGATCTAACCTCATTCAAGCTATTGGGTGTCTAAATCTAGACTTAAAAAATTGTCAGTGAAGTGAAATTCGGGTAAGTTAATTTTTTTATCCCATTGAGAGCTCAAATCGTGTAGAAATTCATGTAGAAGCATGCTAGAATATTTAGGAAGCATCAATAACATTATATGATAGCTTAATCACCTCTCAAACATGATTTTCTTTAATTTTTCAAACCCCAGGTAGAGAAATACGTGATTCTGATCCCAGAAATTTCAATTAAAGATTTTAGGGATCAATTGGGAGCCGGGATGTCACAATAAAAAAAGGCGCCTTTTTATTGTGACATCCCGGCTCCCAAGATCGCCACTCAATCGGTACTGTTCCCTCCCCTGGGGATTTTTCTCGCCTCCCCCACCTCTCGAACCTGGCACCTGGGGCTTAATACCAAATTCTTAGAGAAGTGGGTACCAATTGAGAATCCCCAGATGAGCATGATCAGCATCTCCGAATAGTGCTGCAGACGTTGAGAGAAAAGCAGTTGTATGCCAAGTTGAGTAAATGCGAGTTTTGGTTGAATGAGATCGCATTTTTAGGGCATATTGTATCTGCGGACGGTATTAAAGCCGATCCTAAGAAAATTGAAGCGATTATGGAATGGAAGCCTCCGAAAAATGTTACAGAAATTCGCAGTTTTCTAGGTTTGGCCGGGTATTATAGACGATTTGTGAAAGGGTTTTCTTCAATAGCAGCTCCGTTGACCAAGTTGCTTCATAAGGATGTTAGATTTGAGTGGTCAGATAAGTGTCAGAAAAGCTTTGAAAAACTGAAGGCAATGTTGGTTGAGGCTCCGATTCTTACCCAGCCCGTATCTGGTAAGGATTATGTGATCTACAGTGATGCCTCTCATAGTGGGCTTGGTTGTGTATTGATGCAGGAGGGTAAGGTGGTTGCTTATGCTTCTAGACAATTAAAGAATCATGAAAGAAATTATCCGACGCATGATCTGGAACTAGCAGCCATCATTTTTGCTTTGAAGATATGGAGGCATTATTTGTATGGAGAGAGATGCTACATCTATACGGATCACAAGAGTCTCAAATATCTATCTTCTCAGAAAGAGTTGAATTTGAGACAGAAAAGATGGATGGAGCTGTTGAAAGATTATGATTGCATCATTGACTACCACCCTGGGAAAGCAAATGTGGTAGCTGATGCTCTAAGTCGGAAATCTTTGGTTGCTTTGAGAGCTATGAATGCTCAGTTACAGATGACAAAAGAGGGAGCGTTGATGGCAGAATTACAAGTTCGACCTAGTCTTCTTCAGCAAATTCAAGAAAAGCAGCAGCAGGATAAAAAGTTTGAAGAGATTAGTAAGCAAATTCAAGAAGGAAAGAGGATCGAGTTTGAGATCAGAAAGGATTGTTTGTATTTCAAGGATAGGATATGTGTTCCGGATGATGATGAATTAAAGAAAGCAATCTTGTTAGAAGCCCATAGTAGTCCTTATTCGATGCACCCAGGTAGTTCGAAGATGTATCAAGATTTGAAGGCTCAGTATTGGTGGTCTGGCATGAAAAAAAGATGTGGTGAATTATGTGAGTAAATGTATGACGTGTCAGCAAGTGAAAGCTGAACACCAGGTCCCTTCGGGTTTACTTCAGCCGATATCTATTCCGGAATGGAAATGGGATCGAGTTACAATGGATTTTGTCACCGGTTTATCTCTTTCGAGGAGCAAACATGATGCAATTTGGGTAATAGTAGATCGGTTGACTAAGACGGCACATTTCCTCCCCATTAGGACAGATTACTCATTGGATCGGTTGGCGGAGTTGTATATTAGAGAGATAGTTCGATTGCATGGAGTGCCTGTTTCCATCATATCTGATAGAGATCCGAGGTTTACATCGAGATTTTGGAAGAAATTTCAGGAAGCTTTGGGTACGCGGTTGAGCTTCAGTACAACCTTTCATCCGCAGACCGATGGGCAATCTGAGAGGGTAATTCAAGTGCTTGAAGATATGCTTAGGAGCTGTGTTATTGATTTTGAAGGAAGTTGGGTGGAGCATATTCCGTTGGTGGAATTCGCTTATAACAATAGTTATCAGTCAAGTATAGAAATGGCACCGTATGAAGCTCTGTATGGACGAAAATGGAGGACGCCTCTGTGTTGGACTGAATTTGGTGAAGACAAGCTGATAGGACCAGAATTAGTTAGGCAAACTACAGAGAAAGTAAAAGTAATCAAGGAAAGGTTGAAAGCTGCATCCGATCGTTAGAAGTCCTACGCAGATTTAAAAAGAAAAGATATCGAATATGAAGTAGGAGATAAAGTCTTCCTCAAGGTGTCTCCGTGGAAAAAGGTGCTGAGATTCGGAAGGAAGGGTAAGTTGAGTCCTAGGTTTATCGGTCCATACGAGATTATTGAGCGTGTGAGACTGGTAGCCTATCGACTAGTTTTACCACCGAAATTGGAAAAGATTCATAATGTGTTTCATGTGTCGATGCTGAGGAGATATAGATCGGATCCTTCGCATATTGTACCAGCCGAATCTATTGAAGTGCAGCCTGATTTATCCTATGAAGAGAAGCCTGTAAAAATATTAGATCGAGAAATCAAAGAACTACGGAACAAGAAGATTCCCTTGGTTAAAGTTCTTTGGCGAAATCATAAGGTCGAAGAAGCTACTTGGGAAAGTGAAGAGACGATGCGACTACAATATCCGCATTTTTTTGAATGAAGTAAATTTCGCGGACGAAATTTCTTAAGAGGGGAAGAGTTGTAACGTCCCAAAATTTTCTGAATTTTTTTTATATATATATTGAATTTTATTTTCAAGGGGGATTAAAATAAAAATTCAATGAGTGGTTTTTATTGTGACATCCCGGCTCCCAATTGATCCCTAAAATCTTTAATTGAAATTTTTGGGATCAGAATCACGTATTTCTCTACCTGGGGTTTGAAAAATTAAAGAAAATCATGCTTGAGAGGAGATTAAGCTATCATATAATGTTATTGATGCTTCCTAAATATTCTAGCATGCTTCTACATGAATTTCTACACGATTTGAGCTCTCAATGGGATAAAAAAATTAACTTACCCGAATTTCACTTCACTGACAATTTTTCAAGTCTAGATTTAGACACCCAATAGCTTGAATGAGGTTAGATCTAGGTGTTTTGGCTAGGAAATGGGTTGAAATGGGTGATTAAACTAAAAGAAATAAAGAAATTAGAAAATAAAATAAAAAAATCAAAAATTCGCACCAGAGACGCAGCCGGCTGAAGGAAAGAGAAAAAGAAATAGTGCCGGTCACTATGCTTGTCTTTTTATATAATTTTTTATGTCAAATTACAATTTAGTCCCTCCGAAATTTAAAATGTTAAATCGACCCCTAAACTTTTTAAAATTCTCATTTAAACCCCTGGAATAATAAATATTCCTAACTTGATATTTTCTTTCATTTCTTATTCCATCTTAACCCCAAGATCAACTACTTTATTACCTTTATGCCACTCATTGATTTATTTATTATCAAATGATTGTGTGTTGGAGTGGATTGGAAACGGACGAGAGGTCCGAAACCAGAAAGTTGAGAAATGAATTGATTTAGAAGTGCGTTTTTTCTACAGGTTTAAATTTGGATTTTCAGAAAAATAAAGAAAAACTCTGTCGAAATTTCGTTAAAGTATAATAAGAGTTTTTGAAAACGATAATTTTTATAAAAGAAATTTCAAAAAACTAGCTCAATTGGTACCCACTTCTCTAAGAATTTGGTATTAAATCACAGGTGCCAGGTTCGAGAGGTGGGGGAGGCGAGAAAATCCCCAGGGGAGGGAACAGTACTGATTGAGTGGCGATCTTGGGAGCCGGGATGTCACAGGAAGTGGCGATCTTGGGAGCCGGGATGTCACAATAAAAAGGCGCCTTTTTATTGTGACATCCCGGCTCCCAAGATCGCCACTTCCTGTGACATCCCGGCTCCCAAGATCGCCACTCAATCGGTACTGTTCCCTCCCCTGGGGATTTTCTCGCCTCCCCCACCTCTCGAACCTGGCACCTGGGGCTTAATACCAAATTCTTAGAGAAGTGGGTACCAATTGAGCTAGTTAGCTAAATTGGTACCCACTTCTCTAAGAATTTGGTATTAAGCCCCAGGTGCCAGGTTCGAGAGGTGGGGGAGGCGAGAAAATCCCCAGGGGAGGGAACAGTACCGATTGAGTGGCGATCTTGGGAGCCGGGATGTCACAGGAAGTGGCGATCTTGGGAGCCGGGATGTCACAATACTCTTTTTACTATTTGTTGTTATATAAATTTAATTAATTTAATACAAATTTCTAACAATAAATAATTTAATAAATTCTAAAACATTTTTATGTACATATTAATAATATTTTATTCATAATTAAAATATGACTAAAAAATATAATAGCATTAACTATATTTATATATTTAAATATATTAATATATTTAAGAAAATAACTAAAAAAAAATGAATGTTTATGTTGCGGCCAAAAATGTCTTGAAAGTCAGTTGGATCTTCCGTCGAGCATTTGCTTCGTGCAATAATCGACCTTAATTGGATTTCCCAACATGATATATAAAGCATATAAAACCTTCGTTAGAATGACCCATGGGTTTGCCACAAGAAGCACTATCTGATGCTTAAATCAGTTCATATTTCTTAATAATTTGCAACATAAATAATAATAAATCAGATAAATTACCTTTGTAAGGAAGTAGGATTTACTTTCTAGCCGTCGTAATGTACACAAGGTCGCTTAAATATCTATCATTATTCTAATAGGACCATTTGTTCGAAGGATATTAAACCTTACCGAAAGCTAACTTATCACCTTCACTAATAATTTATTAAGTTTGCTAATATTTCAATACGACATTACCAGAAGATCCAAACTAATAAAGCCCTATTTGGTGGTATCCATTTATTAACTACCACAAGTTCGGAGTTGTTTATAACGTTATCATTAATTAAAACTAAAAGGCCCTTTCTCTATCAACTAACATAAATATCTAGGAGGCAGAATAAATATTATAAAACATACTAACATCATCCGTGAATTAGAAGAGTAAAAGGGTATCTTTCAAAAAAAAAAAAAAGAAGAGTAAAAGGGTACCGGTAAGAGGGCTTGTCAGTAATTTTACATATGTGACCGTTGTCTTTAACCTGACCGCACGCTGAGTTACACATCCCCGATTTGGCATGCATGGCGGCTGGGGGGAGACACCGGCGTCATCTGGGTTCCGACGGGTCGGACAACGTCGCTCTCTTCCTCCTCATGTTCCGCCGTCGTGTAGCCCAGTTCTACTTGCTTTGGCCGTCATTCTCGGTGGCTTCACTGGCCGACGATGATGAGGATGGCTCGGGGTAGGAGGATGGCGACATGCAGCGGTGCTTGGTGGTGGGAAGAGCTACCAAAATGGCCAGTTTGGTTCTCAGATAAAGTCTCTCGAAGACACGAGGAGAGGATGGCTCTCATGAGGCCGGAGCTGCCGCTCTTGGCAGCGATGGTGCTCGCTGGTGACTTGCTGGTGGTTTCCCGACAACAATGGCGGTAGTGCTGTCACTTACGCTGCTCTTATTCTTACATGCATGGAGATAGGTTTTGTAAAGAGAGAGCTCTGTGTGTTCTGTCCTCGTGAGAAAGAGCTAGAGTTTTTTTGTGCTGGTGAGTTGAGAGAGCTGAGACTCGAGAGGGAGACAGTGATGAGATATGGCCATACAAGATGTGTCTAGTTGTTCAATTCTTGTTAACTTCTGCCTATACTATGCTTGAAATCCTGTTTAATTAGTTCATAAAGTTTGTATTTACAATTTTAACGTACAAAATGGAGTCACAAGCCCAATTATGCTAGCAAGTTTGAATTCATATATCAATTTAACCATAATTGGTTTATGCAAAATTGATAATTAGGGATTTTTTGTTTTTCCCAATTAAGACTTAATAGTATTTAATTACAACTATTAAGTTATTTTCGTTTATTTTTTAACTTATCAAACTGCTTAAAATTATCAAAAATTAATTGAAAAAATTAAATAAGAATTTTTAACTTTTTATTTAATTACAAATCACTTAATAACATTTAAAAGTTTTTATTCAAAATCTGTCCTCCCCAAAATAATATAATTTTAAATTTATCTTAATTTTATATTATTAAAATTTTCTTTTTTTTTCCTTGATACTTACAAAAAATATATTTGAAAAATAACACATAAATACATCTCATCTCAAATTGTCTTGAAATTTAACTAATATATTTTAATTTACAATTTAAACATTCATTTTTTAATTGTTTTCTTAAATATATTAATATCTTTAAATTAAATATGACTAATACTTAGACATGACCACGGTTCGGTTCGAACCGTGCGGTTCGAACCGAACCGTCACTGTTGAACCGGAACCAAACCGGAACCGTCACTGTAGCGGTTCCGGTTCCGGTTCTAATCCTAAAAGAACCGGAACCGCCGGTTCAAAGAACCGGTGGAATCGGAACCGACTTAAACCGGCGGTTCCGGTTCAGTTCCGATTCTTAAATAAATTTTTTTAAAAAAAGAAAAAAATCGAAACCCAAACGCGTGATCTAGACGTCGATCTAGGTTTCCAGATGGAAACCCACATCGACGTCTGGGTTTCCAGATAACCCAGATCTGGAAACCCAGACCGACGTCTGGGTTTCCAAATGGAAACCCAGACACCGATCTGGGTTTCCAGAAACCCAGACGTCGCTGGAAACCCAGATCGACATCTGGGTTTCCAGATCTGGGTTTTGGAACCCAGATCGACGTCTGGGTTTCCAGAAACCCAGACGTCGTTGGAAACCCAGATCGACGTCTGGGTTTCCAGATCTGGGTTCTGGAACCCAGATTGTCTGGGTTCTGGAACCCAGATCGACGTCTGGGTTTCCAGAACCCGACGCCGAACAGAACCCAGACGCCGATCTGGGCTGGAACCCACCAGAACCCAGATCGGCTGGTGAAGAAAACAAAAAAATCAAAGAGAAGAAGGAGAAGAGAGAGAGAGAAGAAGAAGAGAACCAGAGAAGAAAAAGAAGACGAGAGAGTCAGAGAGAGAGACAGAGTCACAAAGAGAGAAGACTAGAAGAGTGAGTGACGTGAGGGTAAATAGTAAATGGATAATCCGGTAGGTAATGGATTTTAAAAATTAAGGTTAGTTGCCTAGTTGTGACTTGTGAGTAAATTGGTCTTCAAATAATTAAATTTTTTATTTCGTTTGTGTATCGATTTATTTTTTTAATTTTAAAATATATTTTTATATTAATTTTTAAATTTTAAATTATCATTTTAAAAAAATGTTCCAAAACCGGAACCGAAACCGTTATAGAACCAGAATTAGAACCGAAACCGGAACCGTTATAGAACCGGTGGTTCCAGAACTGAACCGGAACCGTTTTATTTCAGTTAAGGTTTCGGTTCTAGCTTTTTTAGAACCGGAACCGTAGGTTCAGAACCGGAACCAGAACCGAACCGAACCGTGGTCATGTCTACTAATACTACTATATTTTTTAGTCATATTTTAATTATAAATAAAATATTATTAATATATACATAAAAAATGTTTTAGAATTTATTAAAGTATTTATTTTCAAATATTTGTATTAAATTAATTTAAATTATTTAATAACAAATAGTAAAAAGAATATAAATATCAACTTACTAATTTTCAAACAATTTAAAAAAAAAAAAAACAAATAAGTTTATAACATATTCAAAGATAAAAGAAAAAAAAATATGTTATTGAGATTTCATATTTCAGTCACTATTTAGTCTTCAACTTTCAGCGGCACTGTTCAGTCTTCAGATAAAAAAATAAATAACCTCTTAATCTATCAAATATCAAATCCTAATCTACTAAGGTTTCCTTTTCTACAATAGGAAAGGTCAAGTTCAGTGTGAAGGTATCAAAATATTAATGAAATCTCAAATTGTTTACATCCATGTTAATGAAAAATTCTGAAATCAAAGAGTTCCCCTTCAATTTCTAAAATTATCTTTTTTTTTTTCTAAATTTATAGTTGAAAAGAAAATATTAATTCCGAAGAATAATACTAGGCTTTATAAATATTTTATCCAAATAACGGCATTTGAGTTGTTAACACTTATTTAGATATAAATTTGAACAAAATATTTAGAAAGTCTAATACTATTCAAGTTAAAATAGGATACCATATCCATGAAAAAATATTTATAATGTGATTATTTAAATTAAAAACAAAAAAAAAAACAAAAAACAAAAACAAATTTGCATCGTAATCAGAAGCAGTAGATAATGGTAAATATGCTTTTCAATACTATGTCAAACGTGACAAATTTGAAAAGTCTTGTTCAACAGTGTTTACCGAACTTTACAGATTGTAAAAGGACAATGACTAATATATTTTATAATTAGAAATACAAGCACATAATGATTTAACATTAAAAAAATAAAAATAAAAAAATCAATATGTGAATATGATTGCCATAAATTGTACATGAGGATTAGGATTCAACTTCACCAGAACTAGAAAATTTGGATATAAACTATTTGTCCCCTCTTTGCGAAAGTTTCAATTCTTAATTGATGCTACAATTTGGTTGTGTTGAATATGTACAATACATACCCATACACATTGGTCTATTTTTATTTTTATTTTTTTGTTTTTATCACCACCGTCAACAACAAAATTATGGCATCAACAACATTTATACTTAGGGATCATTAATTTTTTCACTTACCACTTTACAGAATTTAGTTCATACTGTTCATAAGGTGATTTTGTTTGTTTGTTAGTAATAAAAACTCTGAAATGATCCTTCAAATCACGTAATATAAAAAGTAACCACACAACAAAATTTTATTTCACTATAGCAGCCAAAATTTACCAAAGTAGCCTCCACACAATACATCATCCTTATCATGATCTCACTCGTGTTGAGTACAAAGAGTTTAAATAAGACATAATATTTGAAAATAACAAAAGTTAAATGACAAAAAGAATTATCTCACTCATTGATGACATATATTATCAGATTTTTTATACTCAGCACAAAGGTAAGCATAGAAGAGGATCCTAATTCCTTCGTAATCATATCTCATAATCTTTTCTTTTCTCACTCATTTCCCCGTCATTTGTTCACATGTGCATGCAAACCAAATTAACATTTGTTTATCATTTAGGTAAATAATGACACTGCAATTCGAGAAAATTAACTCTGAGGAGTTTTAATGAGGGAAAAACAACCTTCAATTAATCTCATCAACATTGGTCCATTTGTTCAATACTCTTACTTAAATCGATTCATTTACTTTGAAATATAACATATTTCAAAAGTTTTTTCTTTTATTGGTTTTTTCCGTTATCTAAGTATTTAACAAAAATCGAACTCACCTTTAAAGTTCGTCATTGTTAGAAATTTCACTTGCTTTTTGCATACATGAAATCATATATTTGTACAAGAAATCATATTTTCTTTTCTTTCATGTGAAATCATATGTAGTTATATATGGAATTAGATGTAATCATATGTACATGAAATCATATTTTCTTGTATGTAAAATCATGTGATCAATTACACGTGAAGTCTTATTAATTCTTATAGGAACTTGAAATTTTTCACTCATCTCAGAATGTAAAGTCCGAATGCAAACTGTCTAAATTTAAGTTTTGGTTTCAAACGGTCAGACAATTTAGTATTAATACTAGCTTCACTAAAGTATATCAAGTTCGAATCCTCTCATGCATACCATTTTATCCAAAACTTGCTTTTTACATATTTTCTCGTATTAATACTTGCTTTTTACATACATGAAATCATATATTTATGCTAAAAATCATATTTTTTTCTCTTTCATGTGAAATCATATATGTAGTTATACATGGAATTAATTAGATGTAATTGTATATACATGAAATCATATTTTCTTGTATGTAAAATCATATGATCAATTATACGTGCAATCTTATTCTTATAGGAACTTGAAATTTTTCACTCATTAGAATTGTAAAATCATATATATAGTTATACATGGAATTAGATGTAATTGTATATACATATATGAAATCATATTTTCTTGTATGTAAAATCATATGATCAATTATACGTGCAGTCTTATTCTTATAGGAACTTGAAATTTTTCACTCATTAGAATGTAAAGTCCGAATGCAAACTGTCAAATTAAATTTAAGTTTTGGTTCAAACGGTCAGACAATTCAGTATTAATACTAGTTTCACTAAAGTTTATCAAGTTCGAATCCTCTGCATGCCATTTTTAAGTGATGTTTCCTATGGATTTTGAGAAAAAGACAAGAATGATTGAAAGTGCGTTGAGCACCAGGAATGGCTCACCAAAATAGAATATGAATATCCATATCAAATAAACACTATATAGGATATAAGTCATGGATTGATATTGACTTGAGTCAACCAATCTGAATGCAAATTAGCAAAACTTGGTCGGCGTAGACTCAAAAAGTGATGACTAGCTACGTAAAATCAAAATCAGCACCAAAATAATAAAGTACGGGCATGCATTTTTTTCTCTCTTTTGAAGACCACGGGCAAGCATTTAGATTAAAGAAAGAATCAGAAAAAGATACACGTATTGAGGTCAACCGATTTGAGGCAAAGCAAAACAGGTTCACACGGATTTATGGAGAGGTGCTGACTAGCTACATAGTTGTACGCGTAAACTTTGCAACTAATTGCAATTTAGTACCTATAAAATGCCACGGGTCCATGTGCGGGGTCTGGCATGATTGGACCCTTTATTAGGCATCCAAAGTTTTCATATGTCCAAAAATCTTTTTCTATATCTAGTAAAACACATAATTAAAGTATAAAATGACTTGTGTGGTGAAACAATGCTTTTTTTCGTCTCCATTAGCTTCGTTCCGCCTGGTTTCGAATTCCTTCTTTTTTTTTTTTCTTTTTTCAAAATTTCCATGCCCACCCAAGTTCAATCTGCATGTATTAACCAAAGGTTGAACTCTAGTGACACAAATTCCAATCATCCATTACCAACTGTTCTTTCTTAACATTGTGATACAATCATGTCGTCAAAATTTTCTTCCCCGCTCAAGTTCGATCCACATGTATTAACCAAAGGTTGAACTCTGACGGCACAAATCACATGTATTAATCAAAGGTTGAACTCTGACAGCACAAATGCCAAACATCATCCGTAACCAACCATGTTGTTCTTTAATATTGTGATACAATTATTTCGTAATCTTTTTATAGTATCCCATTTAAATGTAATGTAACATATAGTAAGGGATCCAAAACCAATAAATTCATATATATATATATATATATATATGCGCTTATTGGAATGTGAAGTTAGATTTAAATTTTTTTTCCAAATTGGAGCGGAGCACGAGCCTTCCTTCATCGTGTTGAGCGGTCAAACTATATAAGCAAACCTGGTCCACGCGGAGAGAATAATACACGGTTTTTTTTTTTTTTTTTTTAAATTGTAGGGGAGCATGGGTCCGCCAGTGTTGGCCAGTCAAACTACATGAAAGCAAACCTGGTCCACAGCAAAGTATTTTTTACGCATAAACTTGGTTTGCAAGCTATAAAAACCAAGCATATGATATCGCTGAAGGCAAGCAAGCATGGGATCTGCAGTGCTAAAAAAGGCTTCTCCTTCTGTTGTAACATTCGTCTACTGCTTTCTCTTGATATCATTCCTCTTCAATAAGATTCCACATCAAGTACTTGCAAGTAAGTCTTATATATACATTTTTCAACCTTCATTGTGATACATTCTATTATATTTAGTTATAGTTTGAACCAGATTGGCACCGACAACGGCCTGATTCAACCAATTTTTTTTATTTTTATTTTTTATTTATAATCTTTAAATAATAATTTAATTTAACAAATTTACTTTTTTCTTTTTTCTTTTTTTATTTTTATTTTAATTTTAATTAAAATTAAAATTAGATTACTGAAATGACAAAAATGACCTTAACTATGTTAAGTTTGACCAACATTTGATTGATGGTAGGAACCAAACTGATGAATTTCTTAAAACTTTAGGGAAAAGAGTTTATAAATTAATTTATGTTTAAACAAATAAGAACCAAACTGATGAATTTCTTAAAACTTTAGGGAAAAGAGTTTATAAATTAATTTATGTTTAAACAAATAAGAACCAAACTGATGAATTTCCTAAAACTTTAGAGTTTGTAAAACATAGGGACAAAATTGAAACTTTCCCCATAGATTTTGCCATTATATTTTGAATTTTGTACTTATTATTATTTTTACTTAATTGTAGTTATCATCTAACAACAAACTGTAGTATTATTTTTACTTAACTGTAGTTATCATCTAACAATAAACTATCATGGTTAGGAGCAATCATCTATATCTTAAAAATGTAAAAACTATCACGTCACAGTCAGCAATAACAATTTACATGCATCCAAACAAACAAAAGATGTGGATGTCCACATTAAAATAATTTGCCTTTTGATTATAATAAAATTTAGATGTCAAATCTGTACTACCAATTAATACATGCATGTTATAGATAAATGATATATATTTGCATGGTTGTTGGATGCATGCTTTCAGATACAATTAAAATACTAAGTTTTGGTTAGACATGCCGATGAAATCATGAAAATAAATAAAATGCAGATTTGTTGCTGCGTATTTGAAAACGTGAGTGGAGTGTGGAACAAATAATTGAATGTTATTAAATTTAAGTATATGAATGATGCAGAAGGTGAAGAAAGTGGAAAAAGCGGTGTTGTAGGAAGCCCACCCAGGCACTCCCAAAGTGCCACTACAAAAGGTTCTCCGACACAAAGTTCACCGAAACAAGCTTCAACTGATACTTCTAAGCCTGTCGTAGATTGTGGGCGCAGAACCGGATATAAATCTTGTCTGCCGAAAGTGGCTGCTCATTGTTATGATAAGGGTACCTATAATCAGAATCGTGGCTGTTGACAATTGGCTGCCATCAATCGATCGGAGTCAGGGGTCTTCTACAAGAAGAAAGAATAATGTGATTTTATATATGCAAGTACAAGATTGGTCTAGTTGTTCAATTGTAGTTAACTTCTACCTATACTATGCTTGAATTCCTGTTTAATTAGTTCATAAAGTTTGTATTTACAATTTTAATGTATAAAATGGAGGCATAAGCCCAATTATGCTAGCATGTTTGAATTCATCTATTAATGCAACAATAATTGGTTTATACAAAATTGATAATCAATCTATAAAATGTCAGATCCTAATCATGTTCAGTGTGATGGTATCAAAATATTAATGAAATCTCAAATTCTTTACATCTATGTTAATGAAATTCTGAAATTAAAGTGTACCCCTCCAATTTCTAAAATTATATTTTTTTTTTCAAATTTATAATCGAAAAGAAAATATTAAGTCCAAAGAATAATATTAGGTTTCCTAAATATTTTATCCAAATAATGACATTTGAATTGTTAACACTTATTTGGGTATAAATTTAAACAAAATGTTTAAAAAGACTAACATTACTTAACTTAAAATGGGATATTTGTATCCATGAAAAAATATTTATTACGTGATTTGTTAAATTAAAATAAATTAATTTACATCGTAATCAGAAGTTGTAAATAATGATAAATATGATTTTCAATACCAGGTCAAACATGACAAATTTGAAAAGCTTGTTCAACAGTGTTAATGAAGTTTACAGAAAGTAAAAAGATGATGAATGATATAGTTTATAATTAGAAATACAAATACATAATGATTCAACATAATAAAGCAATCTATGGATATGATTGCGATAATTTGTACATGAGGAATAGGATTCAACTTCACTGCAATGAGAAAATTTGGATATATCCTATTTGTTCTATCTTTGAGAAGAATTTAATTCTTAATTGATTCTGCAATTTAGTTGTGTTAAATATGTACAACACATACAAATACACATTGGTCCTATTTTTTTTTTTTTTTTAAGGATTCAATTTCACTGGAATTAGAAAATTTGGATATATCCTATTTGTTCTGCCTTTGCGAAGAATTCAACTCTTAATTGATTCTGCAATTTGTTGTGTTGAATATGTACAACACATACATATACACATTGGTCCTCTATATATATATATATATATATATTATCACCACCATCAACAACAAAATTATGGCATCAACAACATTTATACTTAGGGATCATTAATTTTCTCACTTACCACTTAACGGAATTTAGTTCATACTGTTCATAGGTGATTTTGTTTCTTTTTTAGTAATAAAAACTCTGAAACGACCCTTCAATTCGCTTAATATGGAAAGTAACTGCACAACAAAATTTTATTTCACCAATAGCCAAAATTTGCCGAAGTAGCCTCCGCACATTACATCATCTTTATCATGATCTCTCTCGTGTTGAGCATAAAAAGTTAAAGATAAGGCATAATATTTAAAAATAATAAAAGTAAAAAAGACAAAAAAATTGTCTCACTCATTGATGACACATATTATCAAATCTTTTATACTCCGGACGAAGATAAGCATAGAAGAGGATTTTAATTCTACAAGCTATCGGTGGCTAACCAATTCTCCAAACAAGATCTTTTGTGTTCAATCTGTTGAAGCTTTATTAGCTGTTTTTTGGTGTCTTGTAACTTGGTTCTGTCAATCCAAGCTATGTCTCCGTAAAACTTGCTTCTGTCAATGTCTTTATAATTTGATTATGTTAATATAGCAATTCTGTAAGTTTAGTGTCTTTGCACTTGCTTAATTGTATGTTAAATGTCTTTGTAACTTGCTTCATTAAATGGTTAAGTTTAATCACTATCATTACTTTGGAACGTCCACAAAGTTGAGTCATGATACATTCATACTAGCTATATGAATTGATTACATGTTCTGTTACTAGCTAGTAAATGTCAATTGATGATACATTCTATAGTTGAGGTGAACACTAGGTAGTAAATGGGTCCTCTTGTTAAAGTGAGGAGTACTTGTTCTATCTTTTTCACAATATTCAAGATGAGCCATTAGCTACAGAGTGGAGATACATCGTAATTCAGACTAGCTAGTAAATGTCAATTCATGACGTGTTCTGTTCTTGAAGTGAGAGGTATTTATTTTCTCAAAATTCAAGTAAGATGAGCCATTAGTAGCAGCGGCCTTTTCTGCCAATAACTTCCATTCCAAGGCTTTCTTCTTCATTTCTTTTCCCTTCTCTCCATGCATCAACTCTCTCACAAGTCTCTCAATCTCATCTCTTTTAGCCTCCGATCAATTTCCCACTTGTTTAGACAGAACCAACAATTACTCTGTTGCTCAGCAAAAAATCGAACTCACCTTTAAAGTTCGTCATTGTTAGAAATTTCACTTGCTTTTTGCATACATGAAATCATATATTTATGCAAGAAATCATATTTTCTTTTCTTTCATGTGAAATCATATGTAGTTATACATGGAATTAGATGGAATCATATGTACATGAAATATTATTTTCTTGCATGTAAAATCATATGATCAATTATACGTGAAGTCTTATTAATTCTTATAGGAACTTGAAATTTTTCACTCATCAGAATGCAAAGTCCGAATGCAAACTGTCTAAATTTAAGTTTTGGTTTCAAACGGTCAGACTATTTAGTATTAACACTAGCTTCACTAAAGTATATCAAGTTCGAATCCTCTGCATGCATGCCATTTTGAAGTGATGTTCGTACGTATTTTGAGAAAAAGACAAGAATGATTGAAAATGCGTTGAGTACCAGGAATGGCTCACCAAAATAGAGTATGAATATCCAATCAAATAAACACTATATAGAATTTCAAAAAAAAATAAATAAATAGACATTATATAAGATATAAATCATTGATTTATATTGACTTGAGTCAACCAATCTGAATGCAAATTAGCAAAACTTGGTCGCGTAGACTCAAAAAGTGATGACTAGCTACGTAAAATCAAAGTCTGCACCAAAATAATAAAGTACGGGCATGCTTTTTTTTTTCCCCTCTTTTGAAGGCATGCATTTATATTAGAGAAAGAATCAGAAAAAGATACGCGTACCGAGGTCAACCAATTTGAGGCAAAGCAAAACAGGTTCACACGGATTTATGGAGAGGTGCTGACCAACTATAGATATGACCACGGTTCGGTTCGAATCAAATCGGGTCAATTAAATCGGACATAAGGTTCTGGTTCCGGTTTCGGTTCAAAATCGAATTGAAATCGTTACTGTAGCGATTTCGATTCCGATTCTGAACCTAAAGGAACCGGAACCGTCGATTCAAAGAATCAGTGGAATCGAAACTGCCTTGAACCGGCGGTTTCGGTTCTTAAAAAAAAAAAAAAAAAACTGCAGAACTTGACACGTGACTATTTGTCACTTTTTTTTTTACATTCTACCCCCTCCTTTAATTTTTCTTTTAACCCCTCTCTTTCCTTTATAAATGCCTCTTCAATTTTTAATTTCTTATCACATCTATCTCCCTCAATCTCAACTCTCTTTCTCTCCATTAATCTCAACTCTCTCTCAATTTCAAAATATTCCCTTAATTCTCAATCGTAATTTCCTTTAATTTTTTTTAATTATATCTATAAATTATAATTTTCAATTTATTGTTTGAAGTTTTAAATTCTTAATTTATTATTTTTAAATTTCAAAATCTTAAATTTCTTATTGCTTTTGTGTATAGATTTATTTTTTAAATATCAAAATATAGTTTAATATTAATTTTTAAATTTTATTTTTATTTAAAAAAAGGTTCTGGAACCGGAGTCGAAACCGTTATAGAATCGAAATCGGAACCAGAACCAGAACCAGAACCATTACAAAATTGATGGTTCCAAAACCGAATCGGAATCGTTTTATCTCGGTTAAGGTTCCGGTTCTAGTTTTTTTAAAACCGGAACCGTCAGTTCGGAACCGAAATCAGAACCGAACCGAACCATGATCATGTCTACTAGCTACATAGTTGTACGCGTAAACTTTGCAACTAATTGCAATTTAGTACCAACAAAATGCCACAGGTCCATGTGCGGGATCTGGCATGATTGGACCCTTTATTAGGCAATCTAAAGTTTTCATATGTCCAAAAATCTTTTTCATCTCCATTAGCTTCGTTCCGCCTGGTTTCGAATTCCTTTTTTTTTTTTTTCTTTTTCCAAAATTTCCATGCCCACCCAAGTTCAATCTGCATGTATTAACCAAAGGTTGAACTCTAGTGACACAAATTCCAATCATCCATTACCAACTGTTCTTTCTTAACATTGTGATACAATCATTTCGTCAAAATTTTCTTCCCCTCTCAAGTTCGATCCACATGTATTAACCAAAGGTTGAACTCTGACGGCACAAATCACATGTATTAATCAAAGGTTGAATTCTGACAGCACAAATTCCAAACACCATCCGTAACCAACCATGTTGTTCTTTAATATTGTGATACAATTATTTCATAATCTAGTATCCCATTTAAATGTAATGTAATGTAATATATAGTCAGGGATCCAAAACCAATAAATTCATATACATATATATATATATATATGCGCGTATTGGAATGTGAAGTTTAGATTTTAATTTTTTTTCCAAATTGGAGGGGAGCACGAGCCTCCCTTCATCGTGTTGAACGGTTAAACTATATAATCAAACCTGGTGCACGCGGAGAGAATAATACATGGTTTTTTTTTTTTTTTTTTTCAAATTGTAGGGGAGCATGGGCCCGCCAGTGTTGGCCAGTCAAACTACATGAAAGCAAACCTGGTCCACAGCAAAGTATTTTTTACGGATAAACTTGGTTTGCAAGCTATAAAAAGCCAAGCATATGATATCGCTGAAGGCAAGCAAGCATGGGATCTGCAGTGCTAAAAAAGGCTTCTCCTTCTGTTGTAACATTCATCTACTGCTTTCTCTTGTTATCATTCCTCTTCAATAAGATTCCACATCAAGTACTTGCAAGTAAGTCTTATATATACATTTTTCAACCTTCATTGTGATACATTCTATTATATTTAGTTATAGTTTATGTTTTTTTTTTTAATAATAATAAAGTTAGCATAAATTTTGATGCAAACGTTCACAGATGGTGCTACAAAAAGTTATTATCATAATTTGGCAGTTATTCCAAATTTATATAAATTTTAGTATTATATTTTGAATTTTGTACTTATTATTATTTTTACTTAATTCTAATTGTAGTTGTCATCTAACGATAAACTATCATTATTAGGTGCAACCATCCACATCTTAAAGATGTAAAAACTATCACGGTCATAGTCCACAATCACAATTACGTCCAACAGAATAAAAGATGTGGATGTCCGCGTTAAAATAATTTAGCTTTTGATTATAATAAAAATTTCGATGTCAAATCTGTACCACCGGTTAATACATGTTATAAATAAATTATATATATTTGCACGGTTGTTAGATGCATGTTTTCAGATACAATTAAAGTAATTAAGTTTAGGTTAGACATGCCAATGAAACCATGAAAATGAATAAATGCAGATTTGTTCTGTATTTGAGAACATGAGTGCAGCGTGGAACAAATAATTGAACGCTATTAAATTTAATTATATGAATGATGCAGAAGGTGAAGATAGCGGAAAAAGCGGTGTTTTTGGAAGCCCATCTAGGCACTCCCCAAGTGCGACTACAAAAGGTTCTCCGACACAAAGTTCACGGGGATTGGATGTTTCGAAAACTTGCGGGCGCGGCAAAACTCATAAATCTTGTCTGCCAAATCCTAATGATCCGAAAGTAAGTTCACCCATGTATAAATCTTGTCTTGGTTGTTGACAACTGGCTGCCATCAATCGATCAGGGCCAGGGGTTGACTGAGCTTCCACAAGACGAAAGAATAATGTGGTTTTATATATACGAGTACAAGATGTGTCTACTAGTTCAATTCTAGTTAACTTCTACCTAGCTACTATGCTTGAATTCCTGTTTAATTAGTTCATAAAGTTTGTATTTACAATTTGAATGTATAAAATGGAGTCATGAGTCAAATTATGCTAGCAAGTTTGAATTCACCTATTTACAATTTTTACTTAGTTGTAGTTATCATCTAACAATATAACTATCATGAGAAAAGCAACTTACCTAAGTGGTAAGGTCAAGTCCACCTACAAATACATTCAAATGGTGGTGAGTTCAACTCACAAAAATACCACCAATGAATAGGTTATTTTTTTACTTTATATGAGTAGTTTTCTCTCATTTACTAGAGAGCAAAGATCCAAGATTGTACCTTAGAGTCCTATCTCAAGAGGTTTCGGTAGTTGTAATTATACTTATAATATCAAAAATAAATAAATAAATAAACTATCATGATTAGGAACAATCATCCGATCCACATTTAAAGATGTATAAAACCTATCACGGTCGCAGTCAACAACAACAATTACATCCAAACAAATAAAAGATGTGGATGTCTTCATTAAAATAATTTGCCTTTTGATTTTAATAAAAATTTAAATGTCAAATCTGTACTACCAATTAATATATGTTATATATAAATGATATATATCTGCGTGGTTGTTAGAAGCATGTTTTCAGATAAAATTAAAATATAAAGTTTAGCTTAGACATGCCAATGAAGCCACGAAAATAAATAAAATGCAGATTTGTTGGTCTGTATTTGATAACATGAGTGAAGCGTGGATCAAATTTGTTGTGTTTTACAAAGTGTTTGTTGACGAAAACGCGACTCAACATAACAATTTATTGTGATAAAAATTTAAGATTATGATTTTAAGTCGTATTCCAAACTTTACTTCATAAAAACAATGATGTTTAGTACGGAGATTGTACTAACCAAAAGATCAATTAGAGGGCTTGAGATTTTCAAGGTTGTGTAATATTTCTACTTAGTTTGTACAAACTTAGTAGGTCGTGCAGAATGTGAGCTATTGAGGAGAAGTCTTTCTGGCGTGCTTTGACTGATTTCTCTACAGAACTTTTGGGTGGGTTCAGAGCCACAAGCCATCATCCATTGTCAGGTATTACTAGAGGCATGATATGACTAGGTTCGATTTAAAATCACAGATGAAATAATTAAAATGAAATGGTTAGATGAAAAATGTTGTACATGAGAAGAGACAAGAATGCAATCATCTCTTATATCCTCAAGTTTGTACTATCTAGAAACATTTTGGCTAGATTCGGTTGACTTGAGGGCAAAATCTAGATTTATGTTTTGACCTCTGCTTTTATTAGTTAAGATTTGTGTAGTAACATATCTTGACATCCAAACACAGTTTAAATTTATGATTTCTGGTTTCATACACAAACATACTTTTTCCATAGTTTGTCTCATCACACACCTAAACTTGAAGCTCAAGTTCCTGATCCCACATCGGTATGACACTTGGGTGTACACCTGAGTTGAGACCACTAGTAAGAATCTTAGAGCAACATTAAAAGATACTTACAGCCATCAAGAAGGTTCATGGCCTAGGTTGGTGGCCTCCATTGTACTCTGGGAGGTACACCCGCCTAAGGTCTCCTCAATGTAGGAGAGCCTACGTCATTATTTGTGCAGCGAGGGCCTGCGTTCGCGCGGCCCCTACCACATTCTTCAAGGAAGATCATTTGTGTTGAATGTATTCTGTTTTTGCTATGTAACTTGGTTCTGTCGAGCCAAGCCATGTCTCTACTTCTGCCAATGTCTTTGCAATTTGATTAAGTTAATATAGCAATTCTTTATGTTTAATGTCTTTCTAAAATTTTTAATCTCCAATAAGTTGAGGAGGGTTTGGTTGATTATGGCAGAACCTGCAGGTTTTATATACATATATATATATAGATTGAAAGCAGACAAGTTGTCACCATAAATACTTTGGATTCCGCCATCAAGAGGTCCTTTGAAATCTCCAAATTCGTGCTACAGTTAAAACTGACAAATGAACTACATCTTTGGTTTCTTCTCTAAATAGAACATATCGACTTTCCAAACATTTACAATTTTACATACATAAGTGCTGCAACTTGGTATACATCTATACGGAAAAAAAAAAAATTTCACAGCCGTGTAGCCAGCCAAATTAAATCTTCTGGTGAATAATGATTAAGATGTGATTGAAAAATAGTGGAAACGAACTTGCAATGGCAGATGGCCTAGAACTTGTTCTTGTTGGCACCAACTTGCAACCAAGCTCCTTTTTTGGGTTTCCGAAACAAAATCCTAAGGAAGGATGGCAGATTCACCTATGATCAAATCAGGCCTGATCACCCGCAAAAAATCTAATTTGCTATTTGCAAGACCCCAAGCAAACTCAACAAGTTGCTCGTCAGTCATTCCAGTGATACTGCCAAAGTTAACATATACAACTGAGTTTGGTTCCTTTGCATCCAGCCATTCCAGACACCCATCTTGTTCTTTCCACAGGTTTGATTTCGTGGCACTCAAAGCATCTTCACATGGAACCTGATCCATAGAAGCTTAAGAGGACCGATATCGAAAATGGGAGGACAAGTGGGATAAAGTGCCTCCAACACCTCATGCTCTAAACTATCAATGTTAATGGTGTTGAAAATGAGTGCAGATGCATTGCAAGCATTTTCAACTTGTCCTAAAACACGTTAGATAATCTCACATTGATTGAAAAAGTAAATTTGTATTGGTTTATAAGGTGAGGTAAACCTCAACTCATGAGCTAATTTTTGTGGAGAAATTAGGCCTAAGAGCCACCATGAAATCATCAGCATCTGTAGTTCTAATAGGTTGGCAAGTATTCCACGTCAAAAATAAAATTACTTTAAAAATATTAAATATTTCTTCAAATGAAAACTACATATTATTCTTTAAAAGCAAACGTCAACATTTTATTTTCTTTTATTTTCTTAAATAGGTCTAAATTGCAATACCAAAGAATCATACAATCCAATTTCAAATCACGTAAAACATTCAAATCACAAGATTTAGACAGTAGGTTGCGAATAGTATGCATCTAAGAATTCTATATATGGACATCAAAGTCATATATCAAATATGTATGCATGGTTATAATGTGAGATCTCTATGCCAAAAACTTTAATTGTCTCTATTAGAGTCTTGATCATCTTTATAAAAGTTTTAAAAAATCTGATTATCTATCAAAACCTATCAAGACACCAACATAACTGATCAAGATTTTAACACAAATGCCTAAAATAATTTTCCGCACATAAGTCAACTGAGAAACTCATACTAAAGAATTTCTGTCTATGATATTAGGCACATGCAGAGTATTGATTACCTTTAAGATGAATGAGACCTTTTTCAAGTAAACTTCTATATTGCAAGTAACCCATGAAGCTACAAGCACTTGCTGTCCAAAAAAACACATTGGGGATGTTTAGCTCCTGAGAAGCTATGAGAGTGAAGCTCATAATACAGTCAGACACTATGCAAGTGACTGGAGGAACATTGGACAAACATGCATTGTTGAGTCTGTACAGAAGTTCTCTAGAGGGACCTATACAGGTTCTCTTGGTGGAGTTACAGAGAGAGGGGACGTCCTGCGTGCAGTCAGCGTCTGATGGAGGGAGGCTGGCCTCGAAAAAAAAGGTGGGGGTGCCTTTAAGATACTCAGAGCCGCGGGACCTCAACAGGCGGTTGTGGTAATACTCTCTGTTTACAAAGGTGATATGGAAGCCTTCGTGGTGCAACAGTTTTGCTAGTTTTAGCATTGGATTTACATGGCCTTGTGCAGGGAATAGGATACATACCGCATGAGGTTTTTGTTTATAACCATAGAATTCATCAGTTCAATCTCTTGATCAATCTATAACTTTTATCTTCAATAAGCTGTGGATGGTTTGGTTGATTATGGCAAAACCTGCAGGTTTTATATACATATATATAGATAGGAAGCAGACAAGTTGTCACTATAAATACTTTGGATTCCACCAATAAGAGGTCTTTGCGATCTCCAAATTTGATGACATTGCTACAGTTAAAACAGACGAATATACTACATCTTTGGTTTCTTCTTTAAATCGAACAACATATCAACTTTCCAAACATTTACATACAAAAGTGCTTACAGAAGTGCTGCAACTTGGTATACATGCATATGTATATTAATATCTCTTTAATAAATGCATGTTATTTTCCAGCTAGGTTTATATATTTTCTTTTCTCATAACAAAATAGCCTTAAGTTGTCTTTAGCTTCACTAAAAAAAAAAATCACAATCATAGCCACTTAGCCGGCCAAATTAAATCTTTTAGTGAATAATGATTAAGGTATGATTGGAGAAGAATGAAAACGAAAGACTCAAACTTTAAATCATGTAACACTGATATTATGCTATTGGTCGATAGTAATTAAAAATTAAAAAACTAGAGCACAAGTATTATGGTTGTGTAGTGAATATTATGAGATGTATTTGCCAGTTTTTTTAAGTTAGAAGCATTGAATTTAAATGTAATGTTCCTAGTATCCAGAGGTCACACTCATGTCTACGCTAGGCCAAGAAATAAAATTATTAAGAGGTGTTTACTCTTGCTTTGTATACTCATAAACTATAACACTCACGCTTAATAAAGTACAAATCATGATTAATATAATAGTTTGTCTAATTATGCCCACCAAGCTCAAGTTCCGAATCCCACATCAGAAAAACATTACACTGGAACCCTGAGTTGAGATAATAAATAATGATCAAGAAGCAGCATTAAGACATACTTACCTGGACAGGGTCAATGAGCGATCATGAAGGCTCATGGCCTAGGTTGGTGGCCTTCATTGCACTTCGGAGGTGCACCCGCCTAAGGTCTGCCCAAGTGGCAGAGCCTATGTCATAATTTGTGGCAGCGGGGGCCTGCGTTCGCGCGGCCCCTACTCAATATCTCGATCTAATCTTTCGTATGGTAATGTTGAATGGTGTTGTTTTCGAAAGCATAGTAGCGGTAACGTTTCTATTGAAGGTTGTGATTTGCATGCTCTCTCTAAGACAGAGGACATACTCTGCATAGTTGAAGGAGTTGATAGATAATTTTTGTTGCAGTATAGGCTGTTGTAACAAGATGGATAAAGTCACCATTCACGAAATTAAAAAAAAAAACTGATATAGTTCAACAAACATAACTTTAAAGCTCATAATTTTCAAAACAGGATATTCTTGACATTTTATTAAGAATATGACAATTGAGTGAAAAAATATTAGCCAATACCAACTATCATAAATCGATAGTTGTACCATCTACTATCAGCCAACATCTCAATCACATTTACTTCAATAATTGATTAGAAAAATATTTGCCAATACCAGTGCTAATATGCTTTTCAACGTGCATGTATGGTTTGACGAACATCAATAAAAACAACGAAAGTTGAAAAACACTTTCAAAACCGTTACACTTTAAACCAAAACTTTAGCACTTCACCTACTAGTCTCTTTTAATTTATGTTCTAATATCAAAACTATAGTTAAAATAGCTTTTTTTAAATTTGATGAAGGATGGAGAGCCTCCTAACCATGAAAAGCTTCTTACATAGATGACTAATATTATTGTTATAAGGATCATTCATTCAAATTATGGATCCTTTTTCTTTTGAATACTTGTATCATAGACTTTTATCATTTAATCAGTCAATCCACTTTACAAAAGATTAATTCTAAATATAAACAATTAAAGTTTGTATTAAAATAACATGCAAACATATATTTAAAAAATAAAAATAAAAGAAGGATAACGTATTGATTGAGTTGGCCAGTCAACTAATATGATACAAAGTAATCTTGTCCACAGGACCACAAGGAGAGACTACTGACTAGCTATGTACATTCTAAACGTCAATGAGTTTATGGGTTTAAGATTGGATCCTCTATTTTCTAATTTTGTATTTCAAAAAGAGATCCAAAATAGTTTTTTTCTATATAGCAATAAAATTAATGTGGCTTTTGAAATCATTATTGAATGCAAGTTAGTTTGTGAACAATGAATAGTACTTAAAATCTCGTTTTTATATAGTTGGTTGCTAGTTTTAAACCCATGTAAATTTTCAACGCTATAAAAATTATAAATTTTGATTTTCAATAGAAACGCTAAGGTATTTTCAACAGTAATGGTAAAGCCAACAGTTGAAGTTAATGGTTTTGGAACTTTGATAAGAACCAATTTAATCACATACGAAAAGTAAGGGAGTAACTTGTTGGTTGAAAAAAAATAGATTAGTCAAAAATTACTTAAAATTAAAAAAAGTCTCGGTTCATTTTGTAATTTCCCTATAAAAAATGAGGATCTGCCCTAAAATAAAGCGTGATTATGCATATTGATTAGAATCAGATACGCATCACACAGACTGATTGACTTGGGTCAATTATCTCTAATGTAAATCCAGACGGAGTCAAGAGGAACCACTGAGTACGTAGCTACCTAGGCGGTCAACTAATATGATACAAAGCAAACCTGATCCACATGGAGAGGCTGCTGACTACCAACGTACTTTTTACGCATAAACTTGGTTTGCAACTTGCAAACTATAAAAACCAAGCATATGGTATGGTTCATGGCAAGCAAGCATGGGATCTGCAATGCTAAAAAAGGCTTCTCCTTCTGTTGTAACATTCGTCCACTGCTTTCTCTTGTTATCATTCCTCTTCAATATTCCACATCAAGTACTTGCTAGTAAGTCTTATATATACATTTCTCAACCTTCATTGTGATACATTCTATTATATTTAATAATAGTTTATGTCTTTTTTCTTATAGTAATAAAGTTAGCATAAATTTTGAAACTAACGCTATCTGTGAACCATCTAGTACTTACTTTTATTTTATATTAATTAATTATAGTTGTCATCTAACAATAAACTATCATGGTTAGGAGCAATCATCCACATCTTAAAAATGTAAAAACTATTACAGCCATTGTCAACAATCACAGTTACATCCAACCAAATAAAAGATGTGGATGTCCACATTAAAATAATTTGCCTTTTGATTACAATAAAAATTTGGATGTCACATCTATACTACCGGTTAATACATGTTATAAATAAATTATATATATTTGCCTGGTTGTTAGATGTATGTTTTCAGATACAACAAAAGTAATTAAGTTTCGTTTAGACATGCTAATGAAACCAAGAAAATAAATAAAATGCAGATTTGTTGGTCTGTATTTGAAAACACAATCTGGGTTCCCAGGTTGAACTAGATATACCATATTGATTAACTACGATCTAGTGGTTATACCACCGACTGGTTCAAACCAAATTGGTACCGACAGCCGCTTGGTTCAACCAGTTTTTCTTATTTTTATTTTTTATTTATAATCTTTTAATAATAATTTAATTTAACAAATTTACTTTTTTATTTTTATTTTTATTAAAATTAAAATGAAATTACTGAAATGACAAAAATGACCTTAACTATGTTAAGTTTGATCAACATTTGATTGATGGTAGGAACCAAAGTAAAGAATTTCTTAAAACTGTAGAGATGAGGGGTTTATAAATCAATTTACATTTAAAAAAAAATAAGAATCTAACTTATGAATTTCCTAAAAATTTAGAGATAACGGATCCATAAATCAATTTGTATTTAAAATAATGAAGGTTTTTAAAACATAGGGATGAAATTAAAATTTCCCCTATAGATTTTACTATTATATTTTGAATTTTGTACTTATTGTTACTTTTACTTAATTGTAGTTATCATCTAACAATAAACTATATTATTATTTTTACTTAACTATAGTTATCATCTAACAGTAAAGGATCATGGTTAGAAGCAATCATCCATATCTTAAAAACGTAAAAACTATCACGGTCACAGTCAGCAATAACAATTTACATGCATCCACATTAAAATAATTTGCCTTTTGATTGTAATAAAAATTTAGATGTCAAATCTGTACTACCAATTAATACATGCATGTTATAGATAAATGATATATATTTGCATGGTTGTTGCATGCATGTTTTCGGGTACAATTAAAATACTAAGTTTTGGTTAGACATGCCGATGAAACCATGAAAATAAATAAAATGCAGATTTGTTGGTGCGTATTTGAAAACGTGAGTGGAGTGTGGAACAAATAATTGAATGTTATTAAATTTAAGTATATGAATGATGCAGAAGGTGAAGAAAATGGAAAAAGCGGTGTTGGAGGAAGCCGACCCAGGAAGTCCCCAAGTGCCACTACAAAAGGTTCTCCGACACAAAGTTCACCAAAACAAGGTTCAACTGATACTTCTTAGCCTGTCGTAAATTATGGGCGCGGACGCGGATCATATAGATCTTGTCTGCCACACCCACAGAAATTGGTTGTTAGATGTATGTTTTCAGATACAACAAAAGTAATTAAGTTTAGTTTAGACATGGTAATGAAACCAAGAAAATAAATAAAATGCAGATTTGTTGGTCTGTATTTGAAAACACGATCTGGGTTATAGGGTTGAACCAGATATATCATATTGATGAACTACGATAAGTTGGTTATACCACGGACCGGTTCGAACTAGATAGGCTTCGACGGCCGCCTGGTTCAAATAACTTTTTTTTTTAATTTTTATTTTTTATTTATAATCTTTTAATAATAATTTAATTTAACAAATTTACTTTTTTCTTTTTTCTTTTTCTTTTTATTTTAATTAATATTAAAATAAAATTATTGAAATGACAAAAATGACCTTAACTATATTAAGTTTGATCAACATTTGATTGATAGTAGGAACCAAATTAATGAATTTCTTAAAACTATAGGGATGAGGCGTTTATAAATCAATATACATTTTAAAAAATAAGAATCCAACTGATAAATTTCCTAAAATTTTAGGGATAATGGGTCCATAAATCAATTTGTATTTAAAATAATGAAAGTTTTTAAAACATGGGGGCGAAATTGAAATTTCCCCCATAGATTTTACTATTATGTTTTGAATTTTGTACTTATTATTATTTTTACTTAATTGTAGTTATCATCTAACAATAAACTATATTATTATTTTTACTTGACTGTTGTTATCATCTAATAAAAAACGATCATGGTTAGGAGCAATCATCCATATCTTAAAGACGTAAAAACTATCACGGTCATGTACAGTCAGCAATAACAATTTACATGCATCCAAACAAATAAAAGATGTGGATGTCCACATTAAAATAATTTGCCTTTTGATTATAACAAAATTTAGATGTCAAATCTGTACTACCAATTAATACATACATGTTATATATAAATGATATATATTTGCATGGTTGTTGGATGCATGTTTTCAGATACAATTAAAATACTAAGTTTTGGTTAGACATGCCGATGAAATCATGAAAATAAATAAAATGCAGATTTGTTGGTGCGTGTTTGAAAACGTGAGTGGAGTGTGGAACGAATAATTGAATGTTATTAAATTTTTGCACATGAATGATTCAGAAGGTGAAGAAAATGGAAAAAGCGGTGTTGTAAGAAGCACACCCAGGCACTCCCAAAGTGCCACTACAAAAGGTTCTCCGACACCAAGTGGAAAAAGCGGTGTTGTAGGAAGCCCATCTAGGCACTCCCCAAGTGCCACTACAAAAGGTTCTCCGACACGAAGTTCACCAAAACAAGGTTCAACTGATACTTCTAAGCCTGTCGTAAATTGTGGGCGCGGACGATCATATAGATCTTGTCTGCCAAACCCACAGAAATTGGCTGAGCATTGTTATAATAAGACTAGTAATCGTAATTGTTGACAACTGGCTGCTATCAATCGATCAGAGTCTGTGGTTGACTGAGCTTCTACAAGAAGAAAGAAATAATGTGGTTTTATATAAACGAGTACAAGATGGGTCTAGTTGTTCAATTCTAGTTAACTTCTACCTATACTATGCTTATTGAATTCCTTTTTAATTAGTCCATAGAGTTTGTATTTACAATTTTAATGCATAAAATAGAGGCGTAAGCCCAATTATGCTAGCAAGTTTGAATTCATCCATTAATTTAACAGGTTTATACAGAATTGATAATCAATCTATAAAATGTCAAATCCTAATCATGTTCAGTGTGATGGTATCAAAATGTTAATGAAATCTCAAATTCTTTACATCCATGTCAATGAAATTCTGAAATCAAAGTGTACTCCTTCAATTTCTAAAATTATATATATGTATATATATTTCTAAATTTATAATTAAAAAGAAAATATTAAATCTAAAAAATAATACTAAACTTCCCAAATATTTTATCAAAATGACGGCATTTGAGTTGTTAACACTTATTTTGGTATAAATTTAAATAAAATATTTAGAAAATCTAACATTACGTAAGTTAAAATGAGATATTTGCATCCATGAAAAAATATCTATTATGTGATTCGTTAAATTAAAATTAATTAATTTACATCGTAATCAGAAGCTCTAGAAAATGGTAAATATGATTTTCAATACTAGGTCAAACATGACAAATTTGAAAAGCTTGCTCAACCGTGTTAATGAACTTTACAGAAAGTAAAAAGACAATGAATGATATACTTTACAATTAGAAATACAAATACATAATGATTCAACATAAGAAAGCAATCTATGAATATGATTGCAATAATTTGTACATGAGGTAGGATTCAACTTCACTAGAACCAGAAAATTTGGATATATCCTATTTGTTTTGTCTTTGCGAAGAATTCAACTTTTAATTGATTCTACAATTTGATTGTGTTGAATATGTACAACACATATGCGTACACATTGGTCCTAAATTTTTTTTTATTATTATTTTTAAGGATTCATCTTCACTGGAATTAGAAAATTTGGATATATCCTATTTGTACTATCTTTGCAAAGAATTCAACTCTTAATTGATTCTGCAATTTGATTGTGTTGAATATGTACAACACACACGTACATATTGGGCCTATATATATATATATATATATATTATCACCACCATCAACAACAAAATTATGGCATCAACAACATTTGGATCATTAATTTTCTCATTTAACACTTAACGGAAGTTCATACTGTTCATAGGGTGATTTTGTTTCTTTTTTAGTAATAAAAACTCTGAAATACCTTCAAATCACTTAATATAAAAAGTAACCACGCAACAAAATTTTATTTCACCAATAGCCAAAATTGCCAAAGTAGCCTCCACACATTACATCATCTTTATCATGATCTCTCTCTTGTTAAGCACAACAAGTTAAAGATAAGGCATAATATTTAAAAATAATAAAAGTAAAAAGCACAAAAAGAATTGTCACACTAATTGATGACACGTATTATCAAATCTTTTATACTCAGCGCAAAGATAAGCATAAAACCGGATTCTAATTCTACAATCCATTGGTGGCAGTGCAGGCCTACGTTCACGCGGCCCCTACCCAATTCTCCAAACAAGATCTTTTGTGTTCAATCTATTCTAGCTTTATTATCTGTTTTTTGGTGTCTTGTAACTTGATTCTGTCAAGCCAAGCTATGCCTCTGTAAAACTTGCTTCTGTCAATGACTACGTAATTTGATTAAGTTAATATAGCAATTCTGTAAGTTTAATGTCTCTATAACTTGCCTAATTGTATGTTAAATGTCTTTGTAACATGCTTTATTAAATGGTTAAATTTAATCACTATCATTACTTTGGACCGTCCACAAAGTTGAGACTAGCTATATGAATTGATTATATGTTGTGTTACTAGCTAGAAAATGTCAATTGATGATACATTCTATAGTTGAGGTGAACACCAGGTAGTAAATGTCAACTGATAATAGGTCCTCCTGTTAAACTGAGGAGTACTTGTTATCTTTTTCACAATATTCAAGATGAGCTATAAGCTGCAGAGTGGAAATACATAGTAATTCAGACTAGCTAATAAATGTCAATTCATGACATGTTCTGTTTCTTGAAGTGAGAAGTATTTGTTTTATCATTTTCTCAAAATTCAAGTAAGATGAGCCATTAGAGCAGCAGTGGCCTTTTCTGCCAATAACATCCATTCCAAGGCTTTCTTCTTCATTTCTGTTCCCTTCTCTCCATGCATCAACTCTCTCACAAGTCTCTCAATCTCATCTCTTTTAGCCTCCGAGTCAATTTCCATCCCCACACCCCTCTTGTTTAGACAGAACCAACAATTAGTCTGTTGCTCAGCAAAGAATGGCCAGCACATCATTGGCACACCCCCACACAAGCTTTCCATTGTTGAATCCACCCACTGTGTGTCAAAACCCCCCAATCGCGGGATGGCCTAGAAGTTGTTCTTGTGGGCACCAACTTGCAACCAAGCTCCTTTTTTCGGTTTTCAAAACAAAATCCTGAGGGAGGACGGCAGATTCACCTACGATCAAATGGGGCCTGATGACCCACAAAGACGCTATCTTGCTATTTGCAAGACCCGAAGCAAACTCAACAAGTTGCTCATCGGTCATTACAGTGATACTGCCAAAGTTAACATATACAACTGAGTTTGGTTCCTTCGTATCCAGCCATTCCAGACACCCATCTTGTTCTTTCCACAGGTTTGATTTTGTTGTTTTTTGGCTTAATTAGCTATCCCACATCTAAAGAATACAAAATGGTGGGATGTTTGGTGGACTATAAATAAGTCATTTAGCTAATTGATTTTGTACCCCAAAATAAACAAGAATTGTAAAAGATCCATATAATTGTATTATTCTTGTTTTCTCCCCATATGTTTCTGGGTTTTTGGATCTTACCCAGATTTTATAATATTTTGCTTTGGAGCTAGTGGAAGTTTTCAGCAGCGCCCATGGACGTAGGTTTTATACCGAACCACGTAAATTCTGGTGTGTTCTCTCCTTTTTCGCTTTGCATTTATTTTTCTGTTTTTCTGCTTTATTAGTATTTGTTATTTATATTTAATAGCTAGCATTAGTAGTTGTGTATTTGTTTAATTTCCGCTGCGCACAACAAGTGGTATCAGAGCCCTAGGTTTCAATTGATTTGGGAATTGTCTAGGGTATTAGCTAGCTATTAAATATTTGTTTGTAGAGCTTCGGTGTTATTTTGGAATAGTTACAATTTAGGGAAGCTCTGTCAAAAAGACTATAATTGTCTAAGGAGACTGGATTTTAAGTGGGACCGTTTGTGACCCCTCCAGCCTTTCCTGGGAGCTTACCTTTTGAGTACTATTCATTTGATCACCAAGCTATTGGCATAAAAACTTCGAAGAGCTAGATGGTGGAATTGTGCTCATGGGTAATGATAACTCATGCAAAACTAAGGGGATAGATTCAATTCGATTGAAGAATCATGATGGATCGACCAGAGTTTTGACAGAAGTTCGGTATGTTCCAGATTTGAAGAAGAATCTCATATCATTGGGATCCTTAGAATCTAAAGGCTACACGGTATCTATCAGAGATGGAGTTATGAGAGTGGTATCTGGGGCTTTGGTGGTAATGAAAGGTACAAGGAAGAACAACTTGTACTACTATAATGGTAGTACAGTTACTGAATCAGCAGCAGTAGTATCAGAGAAGGATGTTGATTCAGATATGATCAGGTTATGGCATATGCGTCTGGGGCATGCAGGTGAGAAAACTTTAAACAGTTTGGTGGATCAAGGCTTGTTGAAAGGAGTAAAAACCTGCAAGTTAGATTTTTGTGAACATTGTGTTCTGGGAAAGCAGACGAGAGTGAAGTTTGCAACTGCAGTTCATGATACTAAAGGTATTTTGGATTATGTTCACTCTGATGTGTGGGGACCCACTAGGACAGCCTCCGTAGGTGGTAAACACTATTTTGTTACATTTGTTGATGACTTTTCCAGAAGAGTTTGGGTATACACAATGAAAAAAAAAGATAATGTACTTGAGATTTTCCTTAATTGGAAAAAGATGATTGAGACTCAGACTGGGAGAAAGATTAAGTACCTCAGAACAGATAATGAAGGTGAATATTGCAGTAAATCTTTTCAAGAGGTCTATCAAGATGCGGGTATTGTACGTCATTTTACAGTTAGACACACACCACAACAGAATGGGGTGGCAGAACGCATGAACCGAACGTTGTTGGAGAAAGTTCGGTGTATGTTGTCCAATGCTGGGTTGGGCAAGGACTTTTGGGCTGAGGCAGTGACTTATGCATGTCATCGCATTAAGCGCTTACCGTCAACAGCGATCGGTGGTAGAATTCCATTGGAGGTATGGTCTGGAAAACCTGTTACTGATTATGATTCTTTACATGTCTTTGGTTGTTCTGCTTATTATCATGTAAATGAATCTAAATTGGATCCGAGGGCAAAGAAAGCTATATTTGTGGGGATGTCTTCAGGGGTGAAAGAATATCGTCTTTTATATCCTAATTCGAAGAATATAATCTTCAGCAGGGATGTTACTTTTGATGAGTCTTCGATGTTGAAAAAGAAAATAGAAGATATTGTTGAGAGAAATCCGCAATAGGTGGTGTCTACTCGGAAGCAGGTGGAGTTTTTTCAGAAACAGATAGAGTCAACAAATAATCCAGCTAGAATTGTTGATGCAGATGATGACACTCCTATGATCGAGAAGGTTACTGAAGAAGAAGGAGAAGAAGAGGTTCCTACCCAAGAACCTTCGCAGCAATAAGAATCAATTGCAATAAATAGGCCAAGACGTGAGATTCGCAGACCTGCTCGTTTTGCTGATATGGTGGCCTATGCACTTCCAATTGTAGATGATGATGTTCCTTCCACTTACGGAGAAGCAGTCCAATGTTCTGAAGTTGATAAGTGGAAGAAAGCTTTGGATGAAGAAATGCAGTCTCTTCGGAAGAATGAAACTTGGGAGCTAGCTCAACTACCGAAGAATAAGAAGGCAAATGGGTGCAAATGGGTATTTACTAAGAAAGAAGGATTTCCAAACAAAGAAGATGTTCGCTACAAGGCAAGGTTGGTGGCAAAAGGCTACGCTCAGAAGGAAGGGATTGACTACAATGAGGTATTTTCTTCAGTTGTGAAACACTCTTCCATTAGAATTCTATTGGCCCTTGTAGCTCAATTGGATTTAGAACTAGTTCAAATGGATGTAAAAACTGCATTTTTACATGGTGATTTAGAAGAGGAAATCTATATGACTCAGCCAGATGGATTCAAGGTTGCTGGTAAAGAAAATTGGGCTTGTAAATTGAATAAATCGCTTTATGGTTTGAAACAGTCTCCGAGACAATGGTACAAGCGATTTGATCAATTTATGATAGGACAAGAGTACACCAGAAGCAAATTTGATAATTGTGTATACTTTCGAAGGCTACAAGATGATTCCTTCATCTACTTGCTCTTATATGTTGATGATATGTTGATAGCTTCTAAAAGCAGAGTGGAGATTGAGAAGCTGAAGACTCAGTTGAGTTCAGAGTTTGAAATGAAGGATTTGGGTGAAGCTAAGAAGATTCTCGGTATGGAGATTAGCAGAGATAGAGGAAAAGGCAAGGTTTGTTTGACTCAAAAGCAATATCTGATGAAGGTATTACAGCGTTTTAGTGTATCTGAACAGTAAAAACCTGTAAGTACGCCACTTGCTCCTCATTTCAAGTTGAGTGCATCATTATCTCCGAGTACTGATGAAGAACGAGAGTACATGTCTCGTGTTCCGTATTCTAATGCGGTTGGTAGCCTGATGTATGCTATGGTATGTACAAGACCTGACATTTCGCAAGCGGTTGGAGTTGTGAGCAGGTATATGCATGATCCTGGTAAAGGACATTGGCAAGCTGTGAAATGGATTCTACGGTATTTGTTAAAAACCGTAGATTTTGGTTTGGTATTTCAGAAGGAAGATTCACTTGGTCAGTTTGCAATCGGATATGTTGATTCAGATTATGCTGGTGATTTGGATAAACGATGGTCAACTACTGGATATGTATTCACTCTTGCGAGAGCTCCTGTAAGTTGGAAGTCTACTTTACAGTCAACAGTTGCTTTGTCTACGACAGAAGCAGAGTATATGGCATTGACAGAGGCTGTGAAGGAAGTAATTTGGTTACAAGGATTACTGGTAGAGTTGGGAGTGGGACAGAAGAATATTGCTATTTACTCGGATAGTCAAAGTGTCATTCATTTAGCAAAGAATCCGGTATTCCATGTTCGCACCAAGCATATTGATGTCCGATATCACTTTGTGCGGGAAATTCTGAGTGAAGGGTCGATTCTCTTACAGAAAATTGCGACTGCTGATAATCCTGTAGATATGATGACCAAAGTGGTGAGAGCAATCAAGTTCAACCATTGTTTGGACTTGATCAACATTTTGAAAGTCTAAAAGGTATATATGAAGGCATTACTGAAGGCTAATACGCCAAGGTGGAGATTTGTTGTTTTTTGGCTTAATTAGCTATCCCACATCTAAAGAATACAAAATGGTGGGATGTTTGGTGGACTATAAATAAGTCATTTAGCTAATTGATTTTGTACCCCAAAATAAACAAGAATTGTAAAAGATCCATATATTTGTATTATTCTTGTTTTCTCCCCATATGTTTCTGGGTTTTTGGATCTTACCCAGATTTTGTAATATTTTGCTTTGGAGCTAGTGGAAGTTTTCAGCAGCGCCCGTGGACGTAGGTTTTATACCGAACCACGTAAATTCTGGTGTGTTCTCTCCTTTTTCGTTTTGCATTTATTTTTCTGCTTTTCTGCTTTATTAGTATTTGTTATTTATATTTAATAGCTAGCATTAATAGTTGTGTATTTGTTTAATTTCCGCTGCGCACAACAGATTTCACGGCACTCAAAGCATCCTCTGATGGAACCTGATCCTGTAGAAGCTGAAGAGGACCGATATCGAAAATTGGAGGAAAAGTGGGATAAAGTGCCTTCAACACCTCATGTTCTAAACTGTCAATGGTGTTGAAAATGAGTGCAGATGCATTCCGAGCATTTTCAACTTCTCCTAAGGCAAGGTACACCATGAAATCATCAGTATCTGTTGTTCTAATAAAGGTTGGCAAGTCCTTCAACCTTATGCCTTCCATCCCAAGAATCCAATCAATTTTAGTGTTCAGATATCCGTTCGTCAAATAACTCATATCTGCATTCCAATGTCAGAATAAAAATTACTTTAAAAATATTAAATATTTCTTCAAATGCAAACTACATGCACATGTCTTTAAAAGCAAACGTCGACATTTTATTTTCTTAAACAGGTCTAGATTGTATGATCAAAATATCTGAGTCATACAATCAAATGTTCAAATTGCATAAAACCTTCAAATCACAGGATCTAGACAACAGGTTGCAAATAGTATGCGTCTAAGAATTTTCTATATGCACATCTAAGTCCTGTATCAAATATGTATGCATGGTTCTAATGTGAGATCTTTTATATAAGATAGTGTGCCAAAAACTTTGATTGTCTCTATTAGGGTCTTGATCATCTTTATAGAAGTTTTGACAAGTCTGATTATTTATTAAATTTGTCAAGACACTAACATAAACGATCAAAATTTTAACACGAATGTCTAAAATAATTTCCCACATATAAGTTAACAGAGAAATTCATCCTAAAAAACTTCTGTGTATAACATTCAGGCACATACAGAGTATTGATTATCTTTAAGAGGAATGAGACCCTTTTCAATTAAACTTCTATATTGCAAGTAACCCATGAATCCACAAGCACTTGCTGTCCGAAAAAACACATTGGGGATGTTATCTCCTGAGATGCTATGAGAGTGAAGCTCATAATACAGTCAGACACTATGCAAGTGACTGGAGGAACATTGGACAAACATGCATGGTTGAGTCTGTAAAGAAGTTCTCTAAAGGGACCTATACAGGTTCTCTTGGTGGAGTCACAGAGAGAGGGGACGTCCTGCGTGCAGTCAGCGTCCGATGGAGGGAGGCCATCTGGGATGGCCTCGAAATGAAAGGTGGGGGTGCCTTTAAGATACTCAGAGCCGCGGGACCTCAGCAGGCGGTTGTGGTAATACTCTGTGTTTACAAAGGTGATATGGAAGCCTTCGTGGTGCAACAGTTTTGCTAGTTTTAGCATTGGATTTACATGGCCTTGTGCAGGGAATAGGATACATACCGTATGAGGTTTTTGTTTATAACCATAGAATTCATCAGTTCAATCTCTTGATCAATCTATAACTTCTTATCTTCAATAAGCTGTGGAGGGTTTGGTTGATTATGGCAAAACCTGCAGGTTTTATATACATTTATATAGATAGGAAGCAGACAAGTTGTCACTATAAATACTTTGGATTCCACCAATAAGAGGTCTTTGCGATCTCCAAATTTGGTGACATTGCTACAGTTAAAACAGACGAATCAACTACATCTTTGGTTTCTTCTTTAAATCGAACAACATATCAACTTTCCAAACATTTACATACAAAAGTGCTTACAGAAGTGCTGCAACTTGGTATACATGTATATGTAATATCTCTTTAATAAATGCATGTTATTTTCCAGCTAGGTTTATATATTTTCTTTTCTCATAACAAAATAGCCTTTAAGTTGTCTTTAGCTTCATATAAAAAAAAAAAAAAAAAAATCACAATCATAGTCGCTTAGCTGACCAAATTAAATCTTTTAGTGAATAATTATTAGGGTATGACTCAAAAAGAATGAAAACTAAAAACTCAAACTTTAAATCATGTAACACTGATATTATGCTATTGGTCGATAGTAATTAAAAATTAAAAAACTAGAGCACAAGTATTATGGTTGTGTAGTGAAAATTATGAGATGTATTTGCTAGTTTTTTGAAGTTAGAAGCATTGAATTTAAATGTAATGTTCCTAGTATCCAGAAGTCACACTCATGTCTAAGCTAGGCCAAGAAAGAAAATTATTAAGAGGTGTTTACTCTTGCTTTGTATACTCATAAACTATAACACTCACGCTTAATAAAGTACAAATCATGATTAATACAATAGTTTGTCTAATTACGCCCACCAAGCTCAAGTTCTGAATCCCACATCAGAAAAACATTACACTGGAACCCTAAGTTGAGATAATAAATAATGATCAAGAAGCAACATTATGACATACTTACCTGGACAGGGTCAATGAGCGATCATGAAGGCTCATGGTGTAGGTTGGTAGCCTTCATTGCACTTCGGAGGTGCACCCGCCTAAGGTCTGCCCAAGTGGCAGAGCCTATGTCATAATTTGTGGCAGCGGGGGCCTGCGTTCGCGCGGCCCCTACTCAATATCTCAACCCAGTCTTTCCTATGGTAATGTTGAATGGTGTTGTTTTTCAAAGCATAGTAGCAGTAACGTTTCTATTGAAGGCTGTGATTTGCATGCTCTCTCCAAGACAGAGGACATACTCTGCATAGTTGAAGGAGCTGATAGATAATTTTTGTTGCAGTATCGGCAGTTGTACCACGATGGATATAGTCATGATTCACGAAATTCAAAGAATACAGCTAATAAGATATTAGTTCTAATTAAGCAAGTCAGCATTGTGTATAATTGAATGTTATTAGTAACTAACATACCCAAAACATACATATGATAAATAAATACACCAAATATAACTAATAGAGCCAATATAACTAACAGACCCAAAATATACAGATGAAGAGATGAATAAATACACCAAATGATTGTACTTGTTACGGGAAATAAACCTGGTATTCCTATAACAAACACAAGTTTTGATACTATATTAGTAACATAATTATTTGGATAAAACTTGTTTCAAGAAACATAACTTCAAAGCTCATAATTTTCAAAACAGGATATTCTGGACATTTTATTAAGAAAATGACAATTGAGTAAAAAATATTAGCCAATACCAACTATCATAAATCGATAATTGGTATTATCTACTATCAGCCAAGGTCTCAATCACATTTACTTCAATAATTGAGTAGAAAAATATTAGCCAATACCAGCAGTGCTAATACGTTTTTCAACGTGCATGCGTGGTTTGACGAACATCAATAAAAACAACTGAAAGTTGAAAACCACTTTCAAAACTATTACATTTTAAACCAAAACTTAAGCACTTCACGTACTATTCTCTTTTAATTTTTGTTCTAATATCAAAAATATAGATAAAATAAATATTTTTAAATTTGATGAGGAATGGATAGCCTCCTAACCGTGAAAAGCTTCTTACGATAAATAACTAATATTATCGTTACAAAGATCTTTCGTACAAATTATGGATCATTTTTCTTTTGGAATTCCTGTGTCATAAACTTTTATCATTGAATCAATCCATCCACTTTACAAAAGATTAATTCTAAATATAAGCAATTAAAGTTTGTATTAAATAACATGCAAACACTATTTAAAAAATAAAAATAAAAGAAGGATGACGTATTCATTGAGTTGGCTAGTCAACTAATGTGATACCTTGTCCACTGGACCGCAAGGAGAAACTACTGACTAGCTATGTACATTCTATATGTCAGTGAGTTTATGGGTCCGCTATTTTCTAATTTTGTATTTCAAAAAGAGATCTAAAGAGTTTTTTTCTATATAGCAGTAAAATTAGTTTGGCTTTTGAAATCAATATTGAATACTAGTTAGTTTGTGAACAATGAATGGTACTTAAAATCTCGTTTTTATATAGTTGTTAGTTTTAAACCCATGTAAACTTTCGATGCTATAAAAATTATAAATTTTGATTTTAAATAGAAACATTAAGGTATTTTCAACTGTAATGGTAAAGCCAACAGTTGAAGTTAATGGCTTCGGAACTATGATAAGAACCAATTTAATCACATACGAAAAGTAAGGGAGTAACTTGTTAGTTGTTAAAAAATAGATTAGTCAAAAATTACTTAAAATTAAACAAAGTCTCGGATTCATTTTGTAATTTCCCTATAAAAAATCAGGATCTGCCCTAAAATAAAGGGTGATTATCCACATTGATTAGAATCAGATACGCATCACACGGATTGATTGACTTGGGTCAGTTATCTCTAATGATCCAGTCGGAGTCACGAGGAACCACTGAGTACGTGGCTACCTAGGCGGTCAACTAATGTGATACAAAGCAAACGTGGTCCACAAGGAGAGGCTGCTGACTACCAACGTACTTTTTACGCATAAACTTAGTTTGCAACTTGCAAGCTATAAAAACCAAGCATATGATATGTTTCATGGCAAGCAAGCATGGGATCTGCAGTGCTAAAAGAGGCTTCTCCTTCTGTTGTAACATTTGTCTACTGCTTTCTCCTGTTATCATTCCTCTTCAATAGTATTCCACATCAAGTACTTGCTAGTAAGTCTTATATATACATTTTTCAACCTTCATTGTGATACATTCTATTATATTTAATAATAGTTTATGTCTTTTTTCCTATAGTTATAAAGTTAGCATAAATTTTGAAACTAATGCCATATGTGAAGAACCATGTAGTCCTTATTTTTATTTTTACTTAATTGTAGTTGTCATCTAACGATAAACTGTCATAGTTAGGAGCAATTATCCACATCTTAAAAGTGTAAAAACTATCACGGCCATTGTCAACAATCACAATTACATCCAACCAAATAAAAGATGTGGATGTCCACATTAAATAATTTACAGTTTGATTACAATAAAAATTTGGATGTCAAATCTATACTACCAGTTAATACATGTTATAAATTATATATATATTTGCATCGTTGTTAGATGCATGTTTTCATATACAACAAAAGTAATTAAGTTTCATTTAGACATGCCAATGAAACCAGGAAAATTAATAAAATGCAGATTTGCTGGTCTGTATTTGAAAACACGATCTAGGTTCCAGGGTTGAACCAGATATACCATATTGACGAACTATAATTTGGTGGTTACACCACTTATTAGTTTGAACCAGATTGGCATCGACATTCAACAAATTTTTTTATTTTTATTTTTTATTTATAATCTTTAAATAATAATTTAATTTAACAAATTTACTTTTTTCTTTTTTATTTTTATTAATTTTAATTTTATTTTAATTAAAATTAAAATTAGATTACTGAAATGACAAAAATGACCTTAACTATGTTAAGTTTGACCAACATTTGATTGATGGTAGGAACCAAATTGATGAATTTCTTAAAACTTTAGCGACGAGAGTTTATAAATTAATTTACGTTTAAACAAATAAGAACCAAACTGATGAATTTCCTAAAACTTTAGAGTTTGTAAAATATAGGGACACAATTGAAATTTTCCCCATAGATTTTGCCATTATATTTTGAATTTTGTACTTATTATTATTTTTGCTTAATTGTAGTTATCATCTAACAAAAAACTGTAGTATTATTTTTACTTAATTGTAGTTATCATCTAACAATAAACTATCATGGTTAGGAGCAATCATCCATATCTTAAAGATGTAAAAACTATTACGGTCAGTGGCGGACCCAAAAATTTATGTGAGGGGGGGCACTTTTATATATGATTTTTTTTTTTTGTAATAATTTATTCAATTGTTAGAAGAACATTATATAAAGTAATAATAGTTAAAATATATAACTAGTGGAGAATATATAATTTAACTAGTGGAGAATATATAATTTTACCCCTTACAAAATTGTAAACAAAATTTCTTACAATAATATTCTTAATACAAGTATAAAAATAAAAGTATACTAATTATGAGTTAATTGTATATTAACTCTATTTTTTTTAGTGAAAGAAATTCAAATTTCATATTACTAAAAAAATAAACAATTAATTAATTTAGAGATATGTCTTTTCTATGATGATAGTTGTTATTCAAATTACAAATAAATGTATAGATATATTTATTACTAAAGTCACTAATCAAGCTGCATTTATAGTTTTTTATCTAATAAATATAAGTGATTTCTAATAAAATAAAGTAAAATAAAAATAAAAAATAAAAATAATTATAATTCATATGATTATTTTTATTTATAAATTTTATCATATAAAATAGTTTATTTAAAAGAAAAATTAGTCACACTAATAATAGTGAGTAAACTTAGACTTATTAAGACTAAAAAATCCAATATATTTTATTCTTTAGTTCGTATAAATATAATATAGTTTATAATTAAAAAAATAATTTAAAATGAGTATAATAATTTATAAAGTCTAACTATTTTAAATTTGAAGATTAGAATGAGTATAATAATTTACAAAGTCTAATTATTTTAAATTTGAAGATTAGTTTGTAAGGGAAAAAAAAAAGAGAAGAAAGAAAAAAAAACAAGGAACAAAGCATATGTAATGAGTGAATAAAAAAATTAAATAAAAATTTAAAAAAAAAAACAAAACAAAAACAACAAAACACTCATTAAAGAGGGAGAAAGGTGTTGAACCCGCTCTCTATTGAAGAGGAAAGACAAGCACAACCATCAAAGCCATGATGTGGCTGTGTTAGATTTTTGCAATTCGTTTACATAATATATAAATGATTAAAAAAGAGAAAAAGCTAAACCTTTCATTCCACATTGTGAGGTTCGAACCCGCGACAGCAGAGAGAGAGAGAGATTAGCTTGATATCAACCATCAACACCATTGCCCGAATGTGTTACTATATCACATTAAATTTATTTAATTAATTTTTTAAAAATTTTAGGGGGGGAACGTGCCCCCCTAGCCCAATGGTGGGTCCGCCTCTGATTACGGTCACAGTTAGCAATAACAATTTACATGCATCCAAACAAACAAAAGATGTGGATGTCCACATTAAAATAATTTGCCTTTTGATTATAATAAAAATTTAAATGTCAAACCTGTACTACCAATTAATACATGAATGTTATAGATAAATGATATATATTTGCATGGTTGTTGGATGCATGTTTTCAGATGCAATTAAAATACCAAGTTTAGGTTAGACATGCCGATGAAACCATGAAAATAAATAAAATGCAGATTTGTTTGGTGCATATTTGAAAACGTGAGTGGAGTGTGGAACAAATAATTGAATGTTATTAAATTTAAGTATATGAATGATGCAGAAGGTGAAGAAAGTGGAAAAAGCGGTGTTGTAGGAAGCCCACCCAGGCACTCCCAAAGTGCCAATACAAAAGGTTCTCCGACACAAAGTTCACCGAAACAACTTTCAACTGATACTTCTAAGCCTGTCGTAGATTGTGGGCGGGGTGCCAGCTATAAATCTTGTCTGCCAAAGCGTAATGATTCGAAAGTAAGTTCACCCATGTATAAATCTTGTCTTGGTTGTTGACAACCGGCTGCCATCAATCGATCAGGGCCAGGGGTTGACTGAGCTTCCACAAGAAGAAAGAATAATGTGGTTTTATATATACGAGTACAAGATGTGTCTACTAGTTCAATTCTAGTTAACTTCTACCTAGCTACTATGCTTGAATTCCTGTTTAATTAGTTCATAAAGTTTGTATTTACAATTTGAATGTATAAAATGGAGTCATGAGTCAAATTATGCTAGCAAGTTTGAATTCACCTATTTACAATTTTTACTTAGTTGTAGTTATCATCTAACAATATAACTATCATGAGAAAAGCGACTTACCTAAGTGGTAAGGTCAAGTCCACCTACAAATACATTCAAATGGTGGTGAGTTCAACTCACAAAAATACCACCAATGAATAGGTTATTTTTTTACTTTATATGAGTAATTTTCTCTCATTTACTAGAGAGCAAATATCCAAGACTGTACCTTAGAGTCTTATCTCAGGAGGTTTCGGTAGTTGTAATCATACTTATAATATCAAAAATAAATAAATAAATAAACTATCATGGTTAGGAGCAATCATCCGATCCACATTTAAAGATGTATAAAACCTATCACGGTCGCAGTCAACAACAACAATTACATCCAAACAAATAAAAGATGTGGATGTCTTCATTAAAATAATTTGCCTTTTGATTTTAATAAAAATTTAAATGTCAAATCTGTACTACCAATTAATATATGTTATATATAAATGATATATATTTGCGTGGTTGTTAGAAGCATGTTTTCAGATAAAATTAAAATATAAAGTTTAGCTTAGACATGCCAATGAAGCCACGAAAATAAATAAAATGCAGATTTGTTGGTCTGTATTTGATAACATGAGTGAAGCATGGATCAAATAATTGAATGTTTTTAAATTTAATTATATGAATGATGCAGAAGGTGAAGATAATGGAAAAAGCGATGTTGTTGGAAGGCCCATCTAGGCACTCCCCAAGTGCGACTACAAAAGGTTCTCCGAAACAAAGTTCACGTTATATTTCGGCAGGTGTAATTCATAGGAATACCATTCCTTGGGGTTTTGTAATTCGGCAGGTGTATAAGAGTATATGTGTTTGTATTGTCAACCCGCTAATGTCTAGTCAGTCTAGATGTTCAATTATAGTTAACTTCCATGTACCATGCTTGAATTCGTCTTTAATTATTTGAGTTTGTATTTACTCTTATTTCTTTTAAAAAAAAAAATAAATTGGAGTCGTTAAATGAATTATGCTAATGAGTTGATTCATAATTGATATATACAAAATGAATTAGGTAATCATACCACATAGCATCATGTAATATAAATGGCACATTGAGCTTGACCTACCAAGGATTTTTTTTAATTAATAAATTATTCAAAAAAAAAAAAAAACAAACTACACGAAAAGAAATTTTGTAATTAGTATGATCATATAATTAAACCAAATTTTCATTATCCAAATTTGTTGTGTTTTACAAAGTGTTTGTTAACGAAAACGCGACTCAACATAACAATTTATTGTGATAAAAATTTAAGATTATGATTTTAAGTCGTATTCCAAACTTTACTTCATAAAAACAATGATGGTTTAGTACGGAGATTGTACTAACCAAAAGATCAATTAGAGGGCTTGAGATTTTCAAGGTTGTGTAATATTTCTACTTAGTTTGTACAAACTTAGTAGGTCGTGCAGAATGTGAGCAATTGAGGAGAAGTCTTTCTGGCGTGCTTTGACTGATTTCTCTACAGAACTTTTGGGTGGGTTCAGAGCCACAAACCATCATCCATTGTCAGGTATTACTAGAGGCATGATTTGACTAGGTTCGATTTAAAATCACAGATGAAATAATTAAAATGAAATGGTTAGATGAAAAATGTTGTACATGAGAAGAGACAAGAATGCAATCATCTCTTATATCCTCAAGTTTGTACTATCTAGAAACATTTTGGCTAGATTCGGTTGACTTGAGGGCAAAATCTAGATTTATGTTTTTACCTCTGCTTTTATTAGTTAAGATTTGTGTAGTAACATATCTTGACATCCAAACACAGTTTATAATTATGATTTCTGGTTTCATACACAAACATACTTTTTCAATAGTTTGTCTCATCACACACCTAAACTTGAAGCTCAAGTTCCTGATCCCACATCGGTATGACACTTGGGTGTACACCTGAGTTGAGACCACTAGTAAGAATCTTAGAGCAACATTAAAAGATACTTACAGCCATCAAGAAGGTTCATGGCCTAGGTTGGTGGCCTCCATTGTACTCTGGGAGGTACACCCGCCTAAGGTCTCCTCAATGTAGGAGAGCCTACGTCATTATTTGTGCAGCGAGGGCCTGCGTTCGTGCGGCCCCTACCACATTCTTCAAGGAAGATCATTTGTGTTGAATGTATTCTGTTTTTGCTATGTAACTTGGTTCTGTCGAGCCAAGCCATGTCTCTGCTTCTGCCAATGTCTTTGCAATTTGATTAAGTTAATATAGCAATTCTTTATGTTTAATGTCTTTCTAAAATTTTTAATCTCCAATAAGTTGAGGAGGGTTTGGTTGATTATGGCAGAACCTGCAGGTTTTATATACATATATATATATAGATTGAAAGCAGACAAGTTGTCACCATAAATACTTTGGATTCCGCCATCAAGAGGTCCTTTGAAATCTCCAAATTCGTGCTACAGTTAAAACTGACAAATGAACTACATCTTTGGTTTCTTCTCTAAATAGAACATATCGACTTTCCAAACATTTACAATTTTACATACATAAGTGCTGCAACTTGGTATACATCTATACGGAAAAAAAAAAAATTTCACAGCCGTGTAGCCAGCCAAATTAAATCTTCTGGTGAATAATGATTAAGATGTGATTGAAAAATAGTGGAAACGAACTTGCAATGGCAGATGGCCTAGAACTTGTTCTTGTTGGCACCAACTTGCAACCAAGCTCCTTTTTTGGGTTTCCGAAACAAAATCCTAAGGAAGGATGGCAGATTCACCTATGATCAAATCAGGCCTGATCACCCGCAAAAAATCTAATTTGCTATTTGCAAGACCCCAAGCAAACTCAACAAGTTGCTCGTCAGTCATTCCAGTGATACTCCCAAAGTTAACATATACAACTGAGTTTGGTTCCTTTGCATCCAGCCATTCCAGACACCCATCTTGTTCTTTCCACAGGTTTGATTTCGTGGCACTCAAAGCATCTTCACATGGAACCTGATCCATAGAAGCTTAAGAGGACCGATATCGAAAATGGGAGGACAAGTGGGATAAAGTGCCTCCAACACCTCATGCTCTAAACTATCAATGTTAATGGTGTTGAAAATGAGTGCAGATGCATTGCAAGCATTTTCAACTTCTCCTAAAACATGTTAGATAATCTCACATTGATTGAAAAAGTAAATTTGTATTGATTTATAAGGTGAGGTAAACCTCAACTCATGAGCTAATTTTTGTGGAGAAATTAGGCCTAAGAGCCACCATGAAATCATCAGCATCTGTAGTTCTAATAGGTTGGCAAGTATTCCACGTCAAAAATAAAATTACTTTAAAAATATTAAATATTTCTTCAAATGAAAACTACATATTATTCTTTAAAAGCAAACGTCAACATTTTATTTTCTTTTATTTTCTTAAATAGGTCTAAATTGCAAGACCAAAGAATCATACAATCCAATTTCAAATCACATAAAACATTCAAATCACAAGATTTAGACAGTAGGTTGCGAATAGTATGCATCTAAGAATTCTATATATGGACATCAAAGTCATATATCAAATATGTATGCATGGTTATAATGTGAGATCTCTATGCCAAAAACTTTAATTGTCTCTATTAGAGTCTTGAACATCTTTATAAAAATTTTAAAAAATCTGATTATCTATCAAGACACCAACATAACTGATCAAGATTTTAACACAAATGCCTAAAATAATTTTCCGCACATAAGTCAACTGAGAAACTCATACTAAAGAATTTCTGTCTATGATATTAGGCACATGCAGAGTATTGATTACCTTTAAGATGAATGAGACCCTTTTCAATTAAACTTCTATATTGCAAGTAACCCATGAAGCTACAAGCACTTGCTGTCCAAAAAAACACATTGGGGATGTTTAGCTCCTGAGAAGCTATGAGAGTGAAGCTCATAATACAGTCAGACACTATGCAAGTGACTGGAGGAACATTGGACAAACATGCATTGTTGAGTCTGTAAAGAAGTTCTCTAAAGGGACATATACAGGTTCTCTTGGTGGAGTCACAGAGAGAGGGGACGTCCTGCGTGCAGTCAGCGTCTGACGGAGGGAGGCTGGCCTCGAAAAAAAAGGTGGGGGTGCCTTTAAGAGACTCAGAGCCGCGGGACCTCAACAGGCGGTTGTGGTAATACTCTCTGTTTACAAAGGTGATATGGAAGCCTTCGTGGTGCAACAGTTTTGCTAGTTTTAGCATTGGATTTACATGGCCTTGTGCAGGGAATAGGATACATACCGCATGAGGTTTTTGTTTATAACCATAGACTTCATCAGTTCAATCTCTTGATCAATCTATAACTTTTTTCTTCAATAAGCTGTGGATGGTTTGGTTGATTATGGCAAAACCTGCAGGTTTTATATACATATATATAGATAGGAAGCAGACAAGTTGTCACTATAAATACTTTGGATTCCACCAATAAGAGGTCATTGCCATCTCCAAATTTGATGACATTGCTACAGTTAAAACAGACGAATCTACTACATCTTTGGTTTCTTCTTTAAATCGAACATATCAACTTTCCAAACATTTACATACAAAAGTGCTTACAGAAGTGCTGCAACTTGGTATACATGCATATGTATATTAATATCTCTTTAATAAATGCATGTTATTTTCCAGCTAGGTTTATATATTTTCTTTTCTCATAACAAAATAGCCTTAAGTTGTCTTTAGCTTCACTAAAAAAAAAATCACAATCATAGCCACTTAGCCGGCCAAATTAAATCTTTTAGTGAATAATGATTAAGGTATGATTAGAGAAGAATGAAAACGAAAGACTCAAACTTTAAATCATGTAACACTGATATTATGCTATTGGTCGATAGTAATTAAAAATTAAAAAACTAGAGCACAAGTATTATAATTGTGTAGTGAATATTATGAGATGTATTTGCCAGTTTTTTGAAGTTACAAGCATTGAATTTAAATGTAATGTTCCTAGTATCCAGAGGTCACACTCATGTCTACGCTAGGCCAAGAAATAAAATTATTAAGAGGTGTTTACTCTTGCTTTGTATACTCATAAACTATAACACTCACGCTTAATAAAGTACAAATCATGATTAATATAATAGTTTGTCTAATTACGCCCACCAAGCTCAAGTTCTGAATCCCACATCAGAAAAACATTACACTGGAACCCTGAGTTGAGATAATAAATAATGATCAAGAAGCAGCATTAAGACATACTTACCTGGACAGGGTCAATGAGCGATCATGAAGGCTCATGGCCTAGGTTGGTGGCCTTCATTGCACTTCGGAGGTGCACCCTCCTAAGGTCTGCCCCAGTGGCAGAGCCTATGTCATAATTTGTGGCAGCGGGGGCCTGCGTTCGCGCGGCCCCTACTCAATATCTCGATCTAATCTTTCCTATGGTAATGTTGAATGGTGTTGTTTTCGAAAGCATAGTAGCGGTAACGTTTCTATTGAAGGTTGTGATTTGCATGCTCTCTCTAAGACAGAGGACATACTCTGCATAGTTGAAGGAGTTGATAGATAATTTTTGTTGCAGTATAGGCAGTTGTAACAAGATGGATAAAGTCACCATTCACGAAATTAAAAAAAAACTGATATAGTTCAAGAAACATAACTTTAAAGCTCATAATTTTCAAAACAGGATATTCTTGACATTTTATTAAGAATATGACAATTGAGTGAAAAAATATTAGCCAATACCAACTATCATAAATCGATAGTTGTACCATCTACTATCAGCCAACATCTCAATCACATTTACTTCAATAATTGATTAGAAAAATATTTGCCAATACCAGTGCTAATATGCTTTTCAACGTGCATGTATGGTTTGACGAACATCAATAAAAACAACGAAAGTTGAAAACCACTTTCAAAACCATTACACTTTAAACCAAAACTTTAGCACTTCACCTACTATTCTCTTTTAATTTTTGTTCTAATATCAAAACTATAGTTAAAATAGCTTTTTTCAAATTTGATGAGGGATGGAGAGCCTCCTAACCATGAAAAGCTTCTTACGATAGATGACTAATATTATTGTTATAAGGATCATTCATTCAAATTATGGATCCTTTTTCTTTTGAATACTTGTGTCATAGACTTTTATCATTTAATCAGTCAATCCACTTTACAAAAGATTAATTCTAAATATAAACAATTAAAGTCTGTATTAAAATAACATGCAAACATATATTTAAAAAATAAAAATAAAAGAAGGATAACGTGTTGATTGAGTTGGCCAGTCAACTAATATGATACAAAGTAACCTTGTCCACAGAACCACAAGGAGAGACTACTGACTAGCTATGTACATTCTAAACGTCAATGAGTTTATGGGTTTAAGATTGGAGCCTCTATTTTCTAATTTTGTATTTCAAAAAGAGATCCAAAATAGTTTTTTCTATATAGCAATAAAATTAATGTGGCTTTTGAAATCATTATTGAATGCAAGTTAGTTTGTGAACAATGAATAGTACTTAAAATCTCGTTTTTATATAGTTGGTTGCTAGTCTTAAACCCATGTAAATTTTCAACGCTATAAAAATTATAAATTTTGATTTTCAATAGAAACGCTAAGGTATTTTCAACAGTAATGGTAAAAGCCAACAGTTGAAGTTAATGGTTTTGGAACTTTGATAAGAACCAATTTAATCACATACGAAAAGTAAGGGAGTAACTTCTTGGTTGAAAAAAAATAGATTAGTCAAAAATTACTTAAAATTAAAAAAAGTCTCGGTTCATTTTGTAATTTCCCTATAAAAAATGAGGATCTGCCCTAAAATAAAGCGTGATTATGCACATTGATTAGAATCAGATACGCATCACACAGACTGATTGACTTGGGTCAATTATCTCTAATGTAAATCCAGACGGAGTCAAGAGGAACCACTGAGTACGTAGCTACCTAGGCGGTCAACTAATATGATACAAAGCAAACCTGATCCACATGGAGAGGCTGCTGACTACCAACGTACTTTTTACGCATAAACTTAGTTTGCAACTTGCAAGCTATAAAAACCAAGCATATGATATGTTTCATGGCAAGCAAGCATGGGATCTGCAGTGCTAAAAAAGGCTTCTCCTTCTGTTGTAACATTTGTCTACTGCTTTCTCCTGTTATCATTCCTCTTCAATAGTATTCCACATCAAGTACTTGCTAGTAAGTCTTATACATACATTTTTCAACCTTCATTGTGATACATTCTATTATATTTAATAATAGTTTATGTCTTTTTTCTTATAGTTATAAAGTTAGCATAAATTTTGAAACTAATGCCATCTGTGCAGAACCATGTAGTCCTTATTTTTATTTTTACTTAATTGTAGTTGTCATCTAACGATAAACTGTCATAGTGAGGAGCAATTATCCGCATCTTAAAAGTGTAAAAACTATCATGGTCATTGTCAACAATCACAATTACATCCAACCAAATAAAAGATGTGAATGTCCACATTAAATAATTTGCCGTTTGATTACAATAAAAATTTGGATGTCAAATCTATACTACCAGTTAATACATGTTATAAATTATAGATACTTATATATTTGCATCGTTGTTAGATGCATGTTTTCATATAAAACAAAAGTAATTAAGTTTAGTTTAGACATGCCAATGAAACCAGGAAAATTAATAAAATGCAGATTTGCTGGTCTGTATTTGAAAACACGATCTAGGTTCCTGGGTTGAACCAGATATACCATAATGACGAACTATAATTTGGTGGTTGCACCACTGATTAGTTTGAACCAGATTGGCACCGACAACGGCCTGATTCAACCAATTTTTTTATTTTTATTTTTTATTTATAATCTTTAAATAATAATTTAATTTAACAAATTTACTTTTTTCTTTTTTCTTTTTATTATTTTTATTTTTATTTTAATTAAAATTAAAATTAGATTACTGAAATGACAAAAATAACCTTAACTATGTTAAGTTTGACCAACATTTGATTGATGATAGGAACCAAATTGATGAATTTATTAAAACTTTAGCGACGAGAGTTTATAAATTAATTTACGTTTAAACAAATAAGAACCAAACTAATGAATTTCCTAAAACTTTAGAGTTTGTAAAATATAGGGACACAATTGAAATTTTCCCCATAGATTTTGCCATTATATTTTGAATTTTGTACTTATTATTATGTTTGCTTAATTGTAGTTATCATCTAACAACAAACTGTAGTATTATTTTTACTTAACTGTTGTTGTCATCTAACAATAAACTATCATGGTTAGGAGCAATCATCCATATCTTAAAGATGTAAAAACTATCACGGTCACAGTCAGCAATAACAATTTACATGCATCCAAACAAACAAAAGATGTGGATGTCCACATTAAAATAATTTGCCTTTTGATTATAATAAAAATTTAAATGTCAAACCTGTACTACCAATTAATACATGCATGTTATAGATAAATGATATATATTTGCATGGTTGTTGGATGCATGTTTGCAGATGCAATTAAAATACCAAGTTTAGGTTAGACATGCCGATGAAACCATGAAAATAAATAAAATGCAGATTTGTTTGGTGCATATTTGAAAACGTTAGTGGAGTGTGGAACAAATAATTGAATGTTATTAAATTTATGTACACGAATGATGCAGAAGGTGAAGAAAATGGAAAAAGCGGTGTTGTAGGAAGCCCATCTAGGCACTCCCCAAGTGCCACTACAAAAGGTTCTCCGACACAAAGTTCACCGAAACAAGGTTCAACTGATACTTCTAAGCCTGTCGTACATTGTGGGCCCAGAATCTCTTATGATTGTCTGCGGAAAGTGCCTGCACATTGTTATGATAACGGTACCAATACTCATAATCGTAGTTGTTGACAACTGACTGCCATCAATCGATCAGAGTCAGGGGTCTAAGGTCTTCTACAAGAAGAAAGAATAATGTGGTTTTATATATGCAAGTACAAGATGGGTCTAGTTGTTCAATTGTAGTTAACTTCTACCTATACTATGCTTGAATTCCGGTTTAATTAGTTCATAAAGTTTGTATTTACAATTTTAATGTATAAAATGGAGGCATAAGCCCAATTATGCTAGCAAGTTTGAATTCATCTATTAATGTAACAATAATTGGTTTATAAAGAATTGATAATCAATTTATAAAATGTCAAATCCTAATCATGTTCAGTGTGATGGTATCAAAATATTAATGAAATCTCAAATTCTTTACATCCATGTTAATGAAATTCTGAAATTAAAGTGTACCCCTCCAATTTCTAAAATTATATTTTTTTTTCTAAATTTATAATCGAAAAGAAAATATTAAGTCCAAAGAATAATATTAGGTTTCCTAAATATTTTATTCAAATAATGGCATTCGAATTGTTAACACTTATTTGGGTATAAATTTAAACAAAATGTTTAAAAAGACTAACATTACTTAACTTAAAATGGGATATTTGTATCCATGAAAAAATATTTATTACGTGACTTGTTAAATTAAAATAAATTAATTTACATCGTAATCAAAAGTTGTAAATAATGGTAAATATGATTTTCAATACCAGGTCAAACATGACAAATTTGAAAAGCTTGTTCAACAGTGTTAATGAAGTTTACAAAAAGTAAAAAGATGATGAATGATATAGTTTATAATTAGAAATACAAATACATAATGATTCAACATAAGAAAGCAATCTATGGATATGACTGCGATAATTTGTACATGAGGAATAGGATTCAACTTCACTGGAATGAGAAAATTTGGATATATCCTATTTGTTCTATCTTTGAGAGGAATTTAATTCTTAATTGATTCTGCAATTTAGTTGTGTTAAATATGTACAACACATACAAATACACATTGGTCCTAATTTTTTTTTTTTTTTTAAGGATTCAATTTCACTGGAATTAGAAAATTTGGATGTATCCTATTTGTTCTGCCTTTGCGAAGAATTCAACTCTTAATTGATTCTGCAATTTGGTTGTGTTGAATATGTACAACACATACATATACACATTGGTCCTATATATATATATATATATATATATATTATCACCGGCGGCGGACCCATGCCTAGGCCAGGGGGGCACGTGCCCCCCTGAAATTTGAAAAAAAATTAATTAATTTGCTTTACAAGCAAAAAAAAAAAAAAACCGAAATTTAACTGTTGCAATCTCTAGTCCGTCTGCAGACTTTCAAACGTGTGTCTAATTCATAGATGCTATGTATTTAATGCTATAGCTGTCAATGCCAATTAAATTTTTTATTTTTAATTATTATTATTATTATTATTTATCTTTTATCATTTTATTTAAAAACTAATTTATATGCTACATATTTTTTTCTGTCGTGCCCCACTTTTTATTTAAATTCCGTGTCTCATTTCTTTTTTTTTAATCATTTATTATTTATTATTTAATTATTTATTTTTTTTATTTCTAATAGAATTAATTCCCTTTCTAATTTATTATTTTTATTAGACCTAATTTTCCTACTTCTAATATTTTTCTTACTCCTAATTAATTTATAATTTTAATTTTTTAATTCTCTCCTATATAAGTTTACTTACTTTTGATATTGATATTATTACTACATGTTACAACGGTTACCGTTGAAAGAGCATGTTCTACTATAAATATTGTGAATACTAAATTACATAATCAAATGGGAGATCAATGGTTCATGATAGCTTGCTTGCGTATGTGGAGAAATATATTTTTAACAAAATTGATAAAAAAATTACCATGAAACAGTTTCAAGATATGAAGTCTCGTCGAGGAAAATTATAATTTTATATAATTTATGTTTTTTTTTTTAATGATTTTATTAAGATTTTTAAGTATAAAACTATTTATTTTGCCTAAATATAATGTATGTTTTAATTTATTTAAACTATATAATGTTATTAAATATTTTTTATTACATAAAAATATTATATATTTAATATGTTCTTAATTTTTGATATTTTTATTATTTTATTCATGTGTCCCCCGAATAAATTTTTTGGGTTCGCCACTGGTTATCACCGCCATCAACGAACGAAATTATGGCATCAACAACATTTATACTTAGGGATCATTAATTTTCTCACTGACCACTTAACGGAATTTAGTTCATACTGTTCATAGGTGATTTTGTTTCTTTTTTAGTAATAAAAACTCTGAAACGACCCTTCAATTCGCTTAATATGGAAAGTAACCACACAACAAAATTTTATTTCACCAACAGCCAAAATTTGCCGAAGTAGCCTCCGCACATTACATCACATCTTTATCATGATCTCTCTCGTATTGAGCAAAAAAAGTTAAAGATAAGGCATAATATTTAAAAATAATAAAAGTAAAAAAGACAAAAAAATTGTCTCACTCATTGATGACACATATTATCAAATCTTTTATACTCCGCATGAAGATAAGCATAGAAGAAGATTTTAATTCTACAAGCTAGTGGGGGCCTGCGTTCACACAGCCGCTAACCAATTCTCCAAACAAGATCTTTTGTGTTCAATCTGTTGCAGCTTTATTATCTGTTTTTTGGTGTCTTGTAACTTGGTTCTGTCAAGCCAAGCTATGTCTCCGTAAAACTTGCTTCTGTCAATGTCTTTATAATTTGATTATGTTAATATAGCAATTCTGTAAGTTTAATGTCTTTGCACTTGCTTAATTGTATGTTAAATGTCTTTGTAACTTGCTTCGTTAAATGGTTAAATTTAATCACTGTCATTACTTTGGAACGTCCACAAAGTTGAGTCATGATAAATTCATACTAGCTATATGAATTGATTACATGTTCTGTTACTAGCTAGTAAATGTCAATTGATGATACATTCTATAGTTGAGGTGAACACTAGGTAGTAAATGGGTCCTCTTGTTAAAGTGAGGAGTACTTGTTATATCTTTTTCACAATATTCAAGATGAGCCGTTAGCTACAGAGTGGAGATACATCGTAATTCAGACTAGCTAGTAAATGTCAATTCATGACGTGTTCTGTTCTTGAAGTGAGAGATATTTAGTTTCTCAAAATTCAAGTAAGATGAGCCATTAGTAGCAGCGGCCTTTTCTGCCACTAACTTCCATTCCAAGGCTTTCTTCTTCATTTCTTTTCCCTTCTCTCCATGCATCAACTCTCTCACAAGTCTCTCAATCTCATCTCTTTTAGCCTCCGATCAATTTCCCACTTGTTTAGATAGAACCAACAATTAGTCTGCTGCTCAGCAAAGAATGGCCCGCACATCATTGGCACACCCCGACACAAGCTCTCCATTGTTGAATTCCACCCACTGTGTGTCAAAAACCCCCCAGTCGCGGGATGGCCTAGAACTTGTTCTTGTGGGCACCAACTTGCGACCAAGCTCCTTTTTTCGGTTTCCAATACAAAATCCTGAGGAAGGATGGCAGATTCACCGATGATCAGATCAGGCCTGATCACCCACAAAAAGGCTATCTTGCTATTTGCAAGACCCCAAGCAAACTCAACAAGTTGCTCATCGGTCATTACAGTGATACCGCCAAAGTTAACATATACAACTGAGTTTGGTTCCTTCATATCCAGCCATTCCAGACACCCATCTTGTTCTTTCCACAGGTTTGATTTCACGGCACTCAAAGCATCCTCCGATGGATCCTGTAGAAGCCGAAGAGGACCGATATCGAAAATTGGAGGAAAAGTGGGATAAAGTGCCTTCAACACCTCATGTTCTAAACTGTCAATGGTGTTGAAAATGAGTGCAGATGCATTCCGACCATTTTCAACTTCTCCTAAGGCAAAGTACACCATGAAATCATTAGTATCTGTTGTTCTAATAAAGGTTGGCAAGTCCTTCAACCTTATACCTTCCATCCCAAGAATCCAATCAATTTTAGTGTTCAAATATCCGTTCGTCAAATAACTCATATCTGCATACCAATGTCAGAATAAAAATTACTTTAAAAATATTAAATATTTCTTCAAGTGCAAACTACATGCACATGTCTTTAAAAGCAAACGTCGACATTTTATTTTCTTAAACAGGTCTAGATTGTATGATCAAAATATCTGAGTCATACAATCAAATGTTCAAATTGCATAAAACCTTCAAATCACAGGATCTAGACAACAGGTTGCAAATAGTATGCGTCTAAGAATTTTCTATATGCACATCTAAGTCCTGTATCAAATATGTATGCATGGTTCTAATGTGAGATCTTTTATATAAGATAGTGTGCCAAAAACTTTGATTGTCTCTATTAGGGTCGTGATCATCTTTATAGAAGTTTTGACAAGTCTGATTATTTATTAAAATCTGTCAAGACACTAACATAAACGATCAAAATTTTAACACAAATGTCTAAAATAATTTCCCGCATATAAGTTAACAGAGAAATTCATCCTAAAAAACTTCTGTGTATAACATTCAGGCACATACAGAGTATTGATTATCTTTAAGAGGAATGAGACCCTTTTCAATTAAACTTCTATATTATTTTAATATTAATAATTTTATTAATATTAAAATAAAATTATTGAAATGACAAAAATGACCTTAACTATATTAAGTTTGATCAACATTTGATTGATAGTAGGAACCAAATTGATGAATTTCTTAAAACTATAGGGATGAGGGGTTTATAAATCAATATACATTTAAAAAAATAAGAATCCAACTGATAAATTTCCAAAAATTTTAGGGATAATGGGTCCATAAATCAATTTGTATTTAAAATAATGAAAGTTTTTAAAACATGGGGGCGAAATTGAAATTTCCCTCATAGATTTTACTATTATGTTTTGAATTTTGTACTTATTATTATTTTTACTTAATTGTAGTTATCATCTAACAATAAACTATATTATTATTTTTACTTGACTGTTGTTATCATCTAACAATAAACGATCATGGTTAGGAGCAATCATCCATATCTTAAAGACGCAAAAATTATCACGGTCACGTACAGTCAGCAATAACAATTTACATGCATCCAAACAAATAAAAGATGTGGATGTCCACATTAAAATAATTTGCCTTTTGATTATAATAAAATTTAGATGTCAAATCTATACTACCAATTAATACAGGCATGTTATATATAAATGATATATATTTGCATGGTTGTTGGATGCATGTTTTCAGATACAATTAAAATACTAAGTTTTGGTTAGACATGCCGATGAAACCATGAAAATAAATAAAATGCAGATTTGTTGGTGCGTATTTGAAAACGTGAGTGGAGTGTGGAACAAATAATTGAATGTTATTAAATTTAAGTATATGAATGATGCAGAAGGTGAAGAAAGTGGAAAAAGCGGTGTTGTAGGAAGCCAACCCGGGCAGTCCCAAAGTGCCACTACAAAAGGTTCTCCGACACAAAGTTCACCGAAACAACTTTCAACTGATACTTCTAAGCCTGTCGTAGATTGTGGGCGGGGTGCCAGCTATAAATCTTGTCTGCCAAAGCGTAATGATTCGAAAGTAAGTTCACCCATGTATAAATCTTGTCTTGGTTGTTGACAACTGGCTGCCATCAATCGATCAGGGCCAGGGGTTGACTGAGCTTCCACAAGAAGAAAGAATAATGTGGTTTTATATATACGAGTACAAGATGTGTCTACTAGTTCAATTCTAGTTAACTTCTACCTAGCTACTATGCTTGAATTCCTGTTTAATTAGTTCATAAAGTTTGTATTTACAATTTGAATGTATAAAATGGAGTCATGAGTCAAATTATGCTAGCAAGTTTGAATTCACCTATTTACAATTTTTACTTAGTTGTAGTTATCATCTAACAATATAACTATCATGAGAAAAGCGACTTACCTAAGTGGTAAGGTCAAGTCCACCTACAAATACATTCAAATGGTGGTGAGTTCAACTCACAAAAATACCACCAATGAATAGGTTATTTTTTTACTTTATATGAGTAATTTTCTCTCATTTACTAGAGAGCAAATATCCAAGACTGTACCTTAGAGTCTTATCTCAGGAGGTTTCGGTAGTTGTAATCATACTTATAATATCAAAAATAAATAAATAAATAAACTATCATGGTTAGGAGCAATCATCCGATCCACATTTAAAGATGTATAAAACCTATCACGGTCGTAGTCAACAACAACAATTACATCCAAACAAATAAAAGATGTGGATGTCTTCATTAAAATAATTTGCCTTTTGATTTTAATAAAAATTTAAATGTCAAATCTGTACTACCAATTAATATATGTTATATATAAATGATATATATTTGCGTGGTTGTTAGAAGCATGTTTTCAGATAAAATTAAAATATAAAGTTTAGCTTAGACATGCCAATGAAGCCACGAAAATAAATAAAATGCAGATTTGTTGGTCTGTATTTGATAACATGAGTGAAGCATGGATCAAATAATTGAATGTTTTTAAATTTAATTATATGAATGATGCAGAAGGTGAAGATAATGGAAAAAGCGATGTTGTTGGAAGGCCCATCTAGGCACTCCCCAAGTGCGACTACAAAAGGTTCTCCGAAACAAAGTTCACGTTATATTTCGGCAGGTGTAATTCATAGGAATACCATTCCTTGGGGTTTTGTAATTCGGCAGGTGTATAAGAGTATATGTGTTTGTATTGTCAACCCGCTAATGTCTAGTCAGTCTAGATGTTCAATTATAGTTAACTTCCATGTACCATGCTTGAATTCGTCTTTAATTATTTGAGTTTGTATTTACTCTTATTTCTTTTAAAAAAAAAAATAAATTGGAGTCGTTAAATGAATTATGCTAATGAGTTGATTCATAATTGATATATACAAAATGAATTAGGTAATCATACCACATAGCATCATGTAATATAAATGGCACATTGAGCTTGACCTACCAAGGATTTTTTTTAATTAATAAATTATTCAAAAAAAAAAAAAAACAAACTACACGAAAAGAAATTTTGTAATTAGTATGATCATATAATTAAACCAAATTTTCATTATCCAAATTTGTTGTGTTTTACAAAGTGTTTGTTAACGAAAACGCGACTCAACATAACAATTTATTGTGATAAAAATTTAAGATTATGATTTTAAGTCGTATTCCAAACTTTACTTCATAAAAACAATGATGGTTTAGTACGGAGATTGTACTAACCAAAAGATCAATTAGAGGGCTTGAGATTTTCAAGGTTGTGTAATATTTCTACTTAGTTTGTACAAACTTAGTAGGTCGTGCAGAATGTGAGCAATTGAGGAGAAGTCTTTCTGGCGTGCTTTGACTGATTTCTCTACAGAACTTTTGGGTGGGTTCAGAGCCACAAACCATCATCCATTGTCAGGTATTACTAGAGGCATGATTTGACTAGGTTCGATTTAAAATCACAGATGAAATAATTAAAATGAAATGGTTAGATGAAAAATGTTGTACATGAGAAGAGACAAGAATGCAATCATCTCTTATATCCTCAAGTTTGTACTATCTAGAAACATTTTGGCTAGATTCGGTTGACTTGAGGGCAAAATCTAGATTTATGTTTTTACCTCTGCTTTTATTAGTTAAGATTTGTGTAGTAACATATCTTGACATCCAAACACAGTTTATAATTATGATTTCTGGTTTCATACACAAACATACTTTTTCAATAGTTTGTCTCATCACACACCTAAACTTGAAGCTCAAGTTCCTGATCCCACATCGGTATGACACTTGGGTGTACACCTGAGTTGAGACCACTAGTAAGAATCTTAGAGCAACATTAAAAGATACTTACAGCCATCAAGAAGGTTCATGGCCTAGGTTGGTGGCCTCCATTGTACTCTGGGAGGTACACCCGCCTAAGGTCTCCTCAATGTAGGAGAGCCTACGTCATTATTTGTGCAGCGAGGGCCTGCGTTCGTGCGGCCCCTACCACATTCTTCAAGGAAGATCATTTGTGTTGAATGTATTCTGTTTTTGCTATGTAACTTGGTTCTGTCGAGCCAAGCCATGTCTCTGCTTCTGCCAATGTCTTTGCAATTTGATTAAGTTAATATAGCAATTCTTTATGTTTAATGTCTTTCTAAAATTTTTAATCTCCAATAATTTGAGGAGGGTTTGGTTGATTATGGCAGAACCTGCAGGTTTTATATACATATATATATATATAGATTGAAAGCAGACAAGTTGTCACCATAAATACTTTGGATTCCGCCATCAAGAGGTCCTTTGAAATCTCCAAATTCGTGCTACAGTTAAAACTGACAAATGAACTACATCTTTGGTTTCTTCTCTAAATAGAACATATCGACTTTCCAAACATTTACAATTTTACATACATAAGTGCTGCAACTTGGTATACATGTATACGGAAAAAAAAAAAATTCACAGCCGTGTAGCCAGCCAAATTAAATCTTCTGGTGAATAATGATTAAGATATGATTGAAAAATAGTGGAAACGAACTTGCAATGGCAGATGGCCTAGAACTTGTTCTTGTGGGCACCAACTTGCAACCAAGCTCCTTTTTTGGGTTTCCGAAACAAAATCCTAAGGAAGGATGGCAGATTCACCTATGATCAAATCAGGCCTGATCACCCGCAAAAAATCTATCTTGCTATTTGCAAGACCCTAAGCAAACTCAACAAGTTGCTCGTCGGTCATTCCAGTGATACTGCCAAAGTTAACATATACAACTGACTTTGGTTCCTTTGCATCCAGCCATTCCAGACACCCATCTTGTTCTTTCCACAGGTTTGATTTCGTGGCACTCAAAGCATCTTCACATGGAACCTGATCCATAGAAGCTTAAGAGGACCGATATCGAAAATGGGATGACAAGTGGGATAAAGTGCCTCCAACACCTCATGCTCTAAACTATCAATGTTAATGGTGTTGAAAATGAGTGCAGATGCATTGCAAGCATTTTCAACTTCTCCTAAAACATGTTAGATAATCTCACATTGATTGAAAAAGTAAATTTGTATTGGTTTATAAAGTGAGGTAAACCTCAACTCATGAGCTAATTTTTGTGAAGAGATTAGGCCTAAGACCCACCATGAAATCATCAGCATCTGTAGTTCTAATAGGTTGGCAAGTATTCCACGTCAAAAATAAAATTACTTTAAAAATATTAAATATTTCTTCAAATGAAAACTACATATTATTCTTTAAAAGCAAACGTCAACATTTTATTTTCTTTTATTTTCTTAAATAGGTCTAAATTGCAAGACCAAAGAATCATACAATCCAATTTCAAATCACATAAAACATTCAAATCACAAGATTTAGACAGTAGGTTGCGAATAGTATGCATCTAAGAATTCTATATATGGACATCAAAGTCATATATCAAATATGTATGCATGGTTATAATGTGAGATCTCTATGCCAAAAACTTTAATTGTCTCTATTAGAGTCTTGAACATCTTTATAAAAATTTTAAAAAATCTGATTATCTATCAAAACCTATCAAGACACCAACATAACTGATGACGTAAGCTAAGTTTGTTGCAAATTTAGTGGAAATTCAGCTGCAACAGATGTCATGAAGATTCTGCAATATTGTAGGAATAAAAATTTGAGTTTGTTTTAAAAAATCCTGATGAGGATTTGATGCAGTTTTTTTCTGCTTTGTTTGTTATTTCTGCTGTATAAATCAGTGTTTATTTCAATAAAAGATTGATGAAAAATTTCAGCCAATCTTTTGCATTTTTTTACATTCTCTATAATTTCTGCCTACAAATTGGTATCAGAGCACCTTTTTTCTTAAGGGACCTGTGAAGTGCGAGTGAATCCAGTGAGGTACCAAAAACAAAACCTTCATCCAAAAACACTCAATATGTCAGGAAGCAACTTCATGTCTGCACCTCCAGTTTTCACAGGAGAAAATTACCAAGTATGGGCTGTGAAAATGGAATCCTACCTAGAAGCAAGTGGTTTGTGGGATTTGGTGCAAATAGATGTGGTGTCTGAACTCCCTGAGAATCCAACAATAGCTCAGATAAGGGATCACAGAGAGGAAAGGAGGAGGAAATACAAGGCCAAGACCTGCATTCATTCTGCAGTATCAGAAGCAATTTTTACAAAGATCATGAATTGTGAAACAGCAAAACAGGCATGGGATTTCTTGAAGGAAGAATATCAGGGAAATGTCAGGACAAAGCAAATGCAAGTCTTGAACCTGAGAAGGGAGTTTGAAATGCAAAAGATGAAGGAGACAGAAACAGTAAATGACTACACAGATAGATTATTAACAGTAGTCAACAAGATCAGGTTGCTGGGAGAAGAACTTTCAGATAGACGGGTCGTAGAAAAAATTTTGGTGACCTTGCCTGAGAGGTTTGAGTCAAAAATTTCTTCACTTGAAGAATCAAGGGATCTGTCAACAATAACCTTAGCAGAACTTCTCAATGCACTAAAAGCTCAAGAGCAGAGGAGAGCTTACAGAAAGGAGGAAGTAGCTGAGGGAGCATTTCAAGTGAAAGAAGCTGATAAAAAAGACAGAAAACCAAAAAACAATAGAAACAACAAGAAGGAGGAAAATAGAGACAACAGAGACAGAAAAGGCAAATATGCTGCATGTCCTTATTGTAAGAAAAAATCGCATGCTCAAAACAATTGTTGGTGGAGACCAGATATACAATGCAGGGCATGCAAACAAATGGGGCATATTGAGAAAGTGTGCAAGAACAAACAGCAAGAGAAAGCTCAAGTAGTGGATGAACAACAGGAGGAGCAACTTTTTGTTGCAACTTGCTTCTCTAGTAGCAGTTCAAGCAATGCCTGGTTGATAGACAGCGGATGCACTAGCCACATGACCTTTGATGAGTCACTTTTTAAAGAATTGGACAAGTCAGAGGTGTCAAGAGTCAGAATTGGCAATGGTCAGTTCATTGAGGTAAAGGGCAAAGGAACTGTTGCAATTGAAGGACCAGCAGGTATTAAATTAATCTCTGACGTATTATTTGTTCCTGAGATTGATCAAAATCTGCTGAGTGTGGGACAACTTCTTGAGAAAGGTTATTCTGTTATGTTTAAGGATAAAATGTGTATGATTTCTGACTCAAAAGGTGTTGTATTGTTTTCTGTGGGAATGAAAGGCAAAAGTTTTTGTTTGGATTGGATAGAGGCTGAATCTAATGCATATACCTGTATTTTGGACCAAGCTGAGTTATGGCACAAGAGGATGGGACATTTTCATTATTCTGCTTTGGATTATATGCAGAAAAAAGAACTTGTGCAGGGAATGACATTCAGTGGTATTAGAGGAGCAGTTTGTGGAGTATGTCAACTAGGAAAGCAAGCAAGGCTGCCATTTCCAGTAACAACAGCATGGAGAGCAACTGAGAAGCTTCAACTCATTCACACTGATGTTTGTGGAGCCATGAGAACTACATCTCTAAATGGTAGCAGGTACTTCATAATTTTTATTGATGACTATAGTAGAATGTGCTGGATTTATTTTCTCAAACAGAAGTCTGAAGTTGCTGATGTTTTTTGGAAGTTTAAAAACTGGATTGAAAATCAAAGTGGATGCAAAATTAAGATGATTAGGTCTGACAATGGCACTGAATACACAGCTGATAAGTTTGCTAAGTTTTGTCAAGATACAGGGATTGAACATCAACTGACTGCAACCTATACACCTCAACAAAATGGTGTTAGTGAGAGGAAGAACAGAACAATTATGGAGATGGCTCGATGTCTTCTATTTGAGAAGGGAATGCCAAAGAAGTTTTGGGCAGAGGCAGCAAATACTGCTGTGTTTCTGCTAAACATGTTACCAACCAAGGCTTTAAAAGGAAAAACTCCCTTTGAAGCTTGGCATGGTTTCAAACCTTCTGTTAGTAACTTGAAAATATTTGGTTGTTTGTGTTTTACCCATGTTCCAGATATGAAGAGAGGGAAGTTAGATCAAAAGGCAGAATATGGAGTCTTTGTTGGTTATAGCAATGTCACCAAAGGCTACAGAATTTTTCAACCATTGACAGAAAAGATTATTGTTAGCAGAGATGTCAAATTTGATGAGACTGCAAGATGGAACTGGAATAAGGCAGAACCTGAACAAGTTTCAGAAGGGCAAAAGGATGATATGATTGATGATATGCCTATGAGAGGTACTAGATCACTAACAGATATTTATCAAAGGTGTAATGTGGCTGTATTTGAACCTGCAGGATATATTGAAGCTGCTAAAGATCCAAAATGGATTGCAGCAATGGATGAGGAGATCAAGATGATCCAAAAAAATGAAACTTGGGAGCTTGTAGATAGGCCACAACATAAGAAGACTATTGGTGTGAAATGGGTTTATAGAACTAAACTTAATGCAGATGGTTCTGTAAACAAATATAAAGCAAGGCTGGTTGTAAAAGGCTATGCTCAGTTGTTTGGTGTAGATTTTTCAGAGACATTTGCACCTGTGGCAAGACTGGATACCATCAGACTACTTCTAGCACTTGCAGCACAAAAGGGATGGAGAATCTATCAGCTTGATGTGAAATCAGCATTTCTGAATGGTTACCTGGAAGAAGAAATTTTTATTGAGCAGCCTGAGGGATTTGTTACAGATGCAAACAAGGTTTATTTGCTAAAAAAGGCATTATATGGCTTAAAACAGGCTCCAAGAGCCTGGTACAGTAGAATTGATGAGCATCTGCATAATATAGGCTTCAAAAAAAGCATGAGTGAATCAACTTTGTATATCAAAGTAATTGATGCTGACTTGATTGTTGTTTCACTATATGTTGATGACTTGCTTGTAACAGGAAGTACTGCAGATTTGATAAAGAAGTTCAAAGCTCAAATGATGGAAGTTTTTGAAATGACTGATCTAGGTGATATGACATATTTTTTAGGAATGGAGATTCAGCAAACACAGCAAGGAATCTTCATTGGACAACAAAAATATGCCAAGGAGGTGCTGAAGAAGTTCAATATGGAGGACTGCAAGTCAATGAGCACTCCTCTAGCTCAAAACGATAAATTCAACAAAGAAGATGGAGCTGAAAAGGTTGATGAAGGATTATACAGAAGTATCATAGGCTGTTTGATGTACTTGACAGCAACAAGGCCTGATATAATGTATTCTGTAAGTTTATTGTCTCGATACATGCATTGTGCAAGTGAAGTACATTATAAGGCTGCAAAGAGGGTGCTCAGGTACATCAAGGGTACTTTACAGCTTGGGATAAAGTTTGAAAAGAAAGACAAGCTGTTTTTGCATGGTTTTGCAGATAGTGACTGGGCAGGATCATGTGAAGATATGAAGAGCACAACTGGCTATTTATTTAGCCTAGGATCAGGCTGTTTTAGTTGGAGTTCAAAAAAGCAGGAAATTGTAGCTCAGTCTACTGCTGAAGCTGAGTATGTTGCAGCTGCTGCTGCAGTCAATCAAGCCTTATGGCTGAGGAAGCTAATGACAGATTTAAAGATGGATCAAAATGAGGCAACTAAGATATTTGTTGATAACCAAGCTGCTATAGCAATTTCTAATAATCCAGTGTTCCATGGAAGGACAAAGCACTTTAAAGTAAAGTATTACTTTGTCAGAGAGGTTCAAAGAAACAATGAAGTCAGCTTGATACACTGCAGGACAGATGTTCAACTAGCAGATATTTTGACAAAAGGGCTCTCTAGATCAAGGTTTGAGTTCTTAAGGAAAGAAATTGGAGTTTGCAGCAAAATTAGCTAGGAGGAGTGATGACGTAAGCTAAGTTTGTTGCAAATTTAGTGGAAATTCAGCTGCAACAGATGTCATGAAGATTCTGCAATATTGTAGGAATAAAAATTTGAGTTTGTTTTAAAAAATCCTGATGAGGATTTGATGCAGTTTTTTTCTGCTTTGTTTGTTATTTCTGCTGTATAAATCAGTGTTTATTTCAATAAAAGATTGATGAAAAATTTCAGCCAATCTTTTGCATTTTTTTACATTCTCTATAATTTCTGCCTACAATAACTGATCAAGATTTTAACACAAATGCCTAAAATAATTTTCCGCACATAAGTCAACTGAGAAACTCATACTAAAGAATTTCTGTCTATGATATTAGGCACATGCAGAGTATTGATTACCTTTAAGATGAATGAGGCCCTTTTCAATTAAACTTCTATATTGCAAGTAACCCATGAAGCTACAAGCACTTGCTGTCCAAAAAAACACATTGGGGATGTTTAGCTCCTGAGAAGCTATGAGAGTGAAGCTCATAATACAGTCAGACACTATGCAAGTGACTGGAGGAACATTGGACAAACATGCATTGTTGAGTCTGTAAAGAAGTTCTCTAAAGGGACATATACAGGTTCTCTTGGTGGAGTCACAGAGAGAGGGGACGTCCTGCGTGCAGTCAGCGTCTGACGGAGGGAGGCTGGCCTCGAAAAAAAAGGTGGGGGTGCCTTTAAGAGACTCAGAGCCGCGGGACCTCAACAGGCGGTTGTGGTAATACTCTCTGTTTACAAAGGTGATATGGAAGCCTTCGTGGTGCAACAGTTTTGCTAGTTTTAGCATTGGATTTACATGGCCTTGTGCAGGGAATAGGATACATACCGCATGAGGTTTTTGTTTATAACCATAGACTTCATCAGTTCAATCTCTTGATCAATCTATAACTTTTTTCTTCAATAAGCTGTGGATGGTTTGGTTGATTATGGCAAAACCTGCAGGTTTTATATACATATATATAGATAGGAAGCAGACAAGTTGTCACTATAAATACTTTGGATTCCACCAATAAGAGGTCATTGCCATCTCCAAATTTGATGACATTGCTACAGTTAAAACAGACGAATCTACTACATCTTTGGTTTCTTCTTTAAATCGAACATATCAACTTTCCAAACATTTACATACAAAAGTGCTTACAGAAGTGCTGCAACTTGGTATACATGCATATGTATATTAATATCTCTTTAATAAATGCATGTTATTTTCCAGCTAGGTTTATATATTTTCTTTTCTCATAACAAAATAGCCTTAAGTTGTCTTTAGCTTCACTAAAAAAAAAATCACAATCATAGCCACTTAGCCGGCCAAATTAAATCTTTTAGTGAATAATGATTAAGGTATGATTGGAGAAGAATGAAAACGAAAGACTCAAACTTTAAATCATGTAACACTGATATTATGCTATTGGTCGATAGTAATTAAAAATTAAAAAACTAGAGCACAAGTATTATGGTTGTGTAGTGAATATTATGAGATGTATTTGCCAGTTTTTTGAAGTTACAAGCATTGAATTTAAATGTAATGTTCCTAGTATCCAGAGGTCACACTCATGTCTACGCTAGGCCAAGAAATAAAATTATTAAGAGGTGTTTACTCTTGCTTTGTATACTCATAAACTATAACACTCACGCTTAATAAAGTACAAATCATGATTAATATAATAGTTTGTCTAATTACGCCCACCAAGCTCAAGTTCTGAATCCCACATCAGAAAAACATTACACTGGAACCCTGAGTTGAGATAATAAATAATGATCAAGAAGCATCATTAAGACATACTTACCTGGACAGGGTCAATGAGCGATCATGAAGGCTCATGGCCTAGGTTGGTGGCCTTCATTGCACTTCGGAGGTGCACCCACCTAAGGTCTGCCCAAGCGGCAGAGCCTATGTCATAATTTGTGGCAGCGGGGGGCCTGCGTTCGCGCGGCCCCTACTCAATATCTCGATCTAATTTTTCCTATGGTAATGTTGAATGGTGTTGTTTTCGAAAGCATAGTAGTGGTAACGTTTCTATTGAAGGTTGTGATTTGCATGCTCTCTCTAAGACAGACGACATACTCTGCCTAGTTGAAGGAGTTGATAGATAATTTTTGTTGCAGTATAGGCAGTTGTAACACGATGGCTACAGTCATGATTCACGAAATTAAAAAAAAACAGATATAGTTCAAGAAACATAACTTTAAAGCTCATATTTTTCAAAACAGGATATTCTTGACATTTTATTAAGAATATGACAATTGAGTAAAAAGATATTAGCCAATACCAACTATCATAAATCGATAGTTGTACCATCTACTATCAGCCAACATCTCAATCACATTTACTTCAATAATTGATTAGAAAAATATTTGCCAATACTAGTGCTAATATGCTTTTTAACGTGCATGTATGGTTTGACGAACATCAATAAAAACAGCGAAAGTTGAAAACCACTTTCAAAACCATTACACTTTAAACCAAAACTTTAGCACTTCACCTACTATTTGTTGTGCGCAGCGGAAATTAAACAAATACACAACTACTAATGCTAGCTATTAAATATAAATAACAAATACTAATAAAGCAGAAAAGCAGAAAAATAAATACAAAGCTAAAAAAGAAAGAACACACCAGAATTTACGTGGTTCGGTATAAAACCTACGTCCACGGGCGCTGCTGAAAACTTCCACTAGCTCCAAAGCAAAATATTACAAAATCTGGGTAAGATCCAAAAACCCAGAAACATATGGGGAGAAAACAAGAATAATACAAATGTATGGATCTTTTACAATTCTTGTTTTTGTGGGATGCCAAATCAATTAACTAAAGGACTTATTTATAGTCCACTAATCTCCCACCACAATCTAATGTTTTAGATGTGGGATTCTAACATGGCTAATTAAGCCACAATTCAACAAATCTCCACCTTGGCGTATTAGCCTTCAGCAATGCCTTCATATATGCCTTTTAGACTTTCAAAATATTGATCAAGTCCAAACAATGGTTGAACTTGATTGCTGTCACCACTTTGGTCATCATATCTGCAGGATTATCAGCAGTCCCAATTTTCTGTAAGAGAATCGACCCTTCACTCAGAATTTCCCGCACAAAGTGATATCGGACATCAATATGCTTGGTGCGAACATGGAATACCGGATTCTTTGCTAAATGAATGACACTTTGACTATCCGAATAAACAGTAATATTCTTCTGTCTCATTCCCAATTCTACCAGTAATCCTTGTAACCAAATTGCTTTCTTCACAGCCTCTGTCAATGCCATATACTCTGCTTCTGTCGTAGACAAAGCAACTGTTGACTGTAAAGTAGACTTCCAACTTATAGGAGCTCTCGCAAGAGTGAATACATATCCAATAGTTGATCGTCGTTTATCCAAATCACCAGCATAATCTGAATCAACATATCCGATTGCAAACTGACCAAGTGAATCTTCCTTCTGAAATACCAAACCAAAATCTACGGTTTTTAACAAGTACCGTAGAATCCATTTCACAGCTTGCCAATGTCCTTTACCAGGATCACGCATATACCTGCTCATAACTCCAACCGCTTGCGAAATGTCAGGTCTTGTACACACCATAGCATACATCAAGCTACCAACTGCATTAGAATACGGAACACGAGACATGTACTCTCGTTCTTCATCAGTACTCGGAGATAATGATGCACTCAACTTGAAATGAGGAGCAAGTGGCGTACTTACAGGTTTTGACTGTTCAGATACACCAAAACGCTGTAATACCTTCATCAGATATTGCTTCTGAGTCAAACAAACCTTGCCTTTTCTTCTATCTCTGCTAATCTCCATACCAAGAATCTTCTTAGCTTCACCCAAATCCTTCATTTCAAACTCTGAACTCAACTGAGTCTTCAGCTTCTCAATCTCCACTTTGCTCTTAGAAGCTATCAGCAGATCATCAACATATAAGAGCAAGTAGATAAAGGAATCATCTTGTAGCCTTCGAAAGTATATGCAATTATCAAATTTGCTTCTGGTGTACTCTTGACCTATCATAAATTGATCAAATCGCTTATACCATTGTCTCGGAGACTGTTTCAAACCATAAAGCGATTTCTTCAATTTGCAAGCCCAATTTTCCTTTCCAGCAACCTTGAATCCATCTGGCTGAGTCATATAGATTTCCTCTTCCAAATCACCATGTAAAAATACAGTTTTTACATCCATTTGAACTAGTTCCAAATCCAATTGAGCTACAAGGGCCAATAGAATTCTAATGGAAGAGTGTTTCACAACTGGAGAAAATACCTCATTGTAGTCAATCCCTTCCTTCTGAGCGTAGTCTTTCGCCACCAACCTTGCCTTGTAGCGAACATCTTCTTTGTTTGGAAATCCCTCTTTCTTAGTAAATACCCATTTGCACCCAATTGCCTTCTTATTCTTCGGTAGTTGAGCTAGCTCCCAAGTTTCATTCTTCCGAAGAGACTGCATTTCTTCATCCATAGCTTTCTTCCATTTATCATCTTCAGAACATTGGACTGCTTCTCTGTAAGTGGAAGGAACATCATCATCTACAATTGGAAGTGCATAGGCCACCATATCAGCAAAACGAGCAGGTCTGCGAATCTCACGTCTTGGCCTATTTATTGCAATTGATTCTTGTTGCAGCGAAGGTTCTTGGGTAGGAACCTCTTCTTCTCCTTCTTCTTCAGTAACCTCCTCGATCATAGGAGTGTCATCATCTGCATCAACAATTCTAGCTGGATTATTTGTTGACTCTATCTGTTTCTGAAAAAACTCCACCTGCTTCCGAGTAGACTCCACCTGTTGCGGATTACCCTCAACAATATCTTCTATTTTCTTTTTCAGCATCGAAGACTCATCAAAAGTAACATCCCTGCTGAAGATTATCTTCTTCGAATTAGGATATAAAAGACGATACCCTTTCACCCCTGAAGACATCCCCACAAATATAGCTTTCCTTGCTCTCGGATCCAATTTAGATTCCTTTACATGATAATAAGCAGAACAACCAAAGACATGTAAAGAATCATAATCAGTAACAGGTTTTCCAGACCATACCTCCAATGGAATTCTACCACCGATCGCTGTTGACGGTAAGCGATTAATGAGATGACATGCATAAGTCACTACCTCAGTCCAAAACTCCTTGTCCAACCCAGCATTGGACAACATACACCGAACTTTCTCCAGCAACGTTCGGTTCATGCGTTCTGCCACCCCATTCTGTTGTGGTGTCTGTTTAACTGTAAAATGACGTACAATACCCGCATCTTGACAGACCTCTCGAAAAGATTTACTGCAATATTCACCTCCATTATCTGTTCTGAGGTACTTAATCTTTCTCCCAGTCTGAGTCTCAATCATCTTTTTCCAATTAAGGAAAATCCCAAGTACATCATCCTTTTTCTTCATTGTGTATACCCAAACTCTTCTGGAAAAGTCATCAACAAATGTAACAAAATAGTGTTTACCACCCAAGGAGGCTGTCCTTGTGGGTCCCCACACATCAGAGTGAACATAATCCAAAATACCTTTAGTATCATGAACTGCAGTTGCAAACTTCACTCTCGTCTGCTTTCCCAGAACACAATGTTCACAAAAATCTAACTTGCAGGTTCTTACTCCTTTCAACAAGCCTTGATCCACCAAACTGTTTAAAACTTTCTCACCTGCATGTCCCAGACGCATATGCCATAGCCTGATCATATCTGAATCAACATCCTTCTCTGATACTACTGCTGCTGATTCAGTAACTGTACTACCATCGTAGTAGTACAAGTTGTTCTTTCTTGTACCTTTCATTACCACCAAAGCCCCAGATACCACTCTCATAACTCCATCTCTAATAGATACCGTGTAGCCTTTAGATTCTAAGGCTCCCAATGATATGAGATTCTTCTTCAAATCTGGAACATACCGAACTTCTGTCAAAACTCTGGTCGATCCATCGTGATTCTTCAATCGGATTGAACCTATCCCCTTAGTTTTGCATGAGTTATCATTACCCATGAGCACAATTCCACCATTTAGCTCTTCGAAGTTGAAGAACCATTCCTTATGTGGACACATGTGATAAGTACAACCCGAATCTAAAATCCACTCACCAGATCCAGATGTTGATGATAGACTAACCAACACAAAATCTTCTTCCTCATGTTCGGCTACATATGCATCGGAAGTAGCTTTACCCTTGCCCTTATCTTTCTTCTGCAGCTTCGGACAATCTTTCTTCCAATGCCCTTTCTCATGACAAAAGGCACATTCATCTTTATCAGGTCTTTTTCTTGACTGTGATCTGCCCCTTCTTTCCAGTTTCCGACTCTTACTTCTTCCCCTAACTGTAAGCGCCTCTGCTGATTCATCCCTGTTCTCTTTCTGATCTTTCTTACGAATTTCATAATTAAGCAAAGCTGCACACACTTCTTCAAAGGACAATTTTTCTTTCCCATGAATAAGTGTAATGCACAAATGATCTAACTCATCAGGAAGAGATCCTATCAACAGCATGGCCTTCTGCTCATCTTTGAACGTTTCATCCAAATTCAACAAATCAGCTAACAAACGGTTGAAATTATCAATATGGTCATTGATATTCAAACCTGGTTGCAACTGAAGACGGTACAACCTCTTCAACAAATATAGCCGATTCTCATTGCTTTTCTTCATATATTTGTTCTCCAGCGCCTTCCACAATTTACTAGCAGAGGTTTCCTTCATGAACGGATACTTCTGCTCTCTACAGAGACATGAGCGAATTAAACCACATGCCTTCGCATTTTGCCTCTCCCAGTCCCTTTCTTCAATATTCTCTGGTCTTGTTTCTTCCAGAACAATATCCAAATCTTATTGATACAAGACGTCCGTAACTTCGCTTTGCCATAGGCCAAAATTATTTCGACCATCAAATTTCTCTACTTCAATTTTTACATGTGAAGATGATGTCATTTCTGCTTTACAACAAAAGTTTTATGCCAATAGCTTGGTGATCAAATGAATAGTACTCAAAAGGTTAGCTCCCAGGAAAGGCTGGAGGGGTCACAAACGGTCCCACTTAAAATCCAGTCTCCTTAGACTATTATAATCTTTTTGACAGAGCTTCCCTAAATTGTGGCTATTCCAAAATAACACCGAAGCTTTACAAACAAATAGCTATCTAATGCCCTAGACAATTTTATGCCAATAGCTTGGTGATCAAATGAATAGTACTCAAAAGGTTAGCTCCCAGGAAAGGCTGGAGGGGTCACAAACGGTCCCACTTAAAATCCAGTCTCCTTAGACAATTATAGTCTTTTTGACAGAGCTTCCATAAATTGTAACTATTCCAAAATAACACCGAAGCTTTACAAACAAATATTTAATAGCTAGCTAATGCCCTAGACAATTTCCTAGATCAATCGAAACTTAGGGCTCTGATACCACTTGTTGTGCGCAGCGAAAATTAAACAAATACACAACTACTAATGCTAGCTATTAAATATAAATAACAAATACTAATAAAGCAGAAAAGCAGAAAAATAAATGCAAAGCTAAAAAAGAAAGAACACACCAGAATTTACGTGGTTCGGTATAAAACCTACGTCCACGGGCGCTGCTGAAAACTTCCACTAGCTCCAAAGCAAAATATTACAAAATCTGGGTAAGATCCAAAAACCCAGAAACATATGGGGAGAAAACAAGAATAATACAAATGTATGGATCTTTTACAATTCTTGTTTTTGTGGGATGCCAAATCAATTAACTAAAGGACTTATTTATAGTCCACTAATCTCCCACCACAATCTAATGTTTTAGATGTGGGATTCTAACATGGCTAATTAAGCCACAATTCAACACTATTCTCTTTTAATTTTTGTTCTAATATCAAAACTATAGTTAAAATAGCTTTTTTCAAATTTGATGAGGGATGGAGAGCCTCCTAACCATGAAAAGCTTCTTACGATAGATGACTAATATTATTGTTATAAGGATCATTCATTCAAATTATGGATCCTTTTTCTTTTGAATACTTGTGTCATAGACTTTTATTATTTAATCAGTCAATCCACTTTACAAAAGATTAATTCTAAATATAAACAATTAAAGTATTAAAATAACATGCAACAAAATAAAAATAAAAGAAGGATAACGTAGTGATTGAGTTGGCCAATCAACTAATATGATACAAAGTAACCTTGTCCACAGGACCACAAGGAGAGACTACTGACTAGCTATGTACATTCTAAACGTCAATGAGTTTATGGGTTAAAGATTGGATCCTCTATTTTCTAATTTTGTATTTCAAAAAGAGATCCAAAATAGTTTTTTTCTATATAGCAATAAAATTAATGTGGCTTTTGAAATCATTATTGAATGCAAGTTAGTTTGTGAACAATGAATAGTACTTAAAATCTCGTTTTTATATAGTTGGTTGCTAGTTTTAAACCCATGTAAATTTTCAACGCTATAAAAATTATAAATTTTGATTTTCAATAGAAACGCTAAGGTATTTTCAACAGTAATGGTAAAGCCAACAGTTGAAGTTAATGGTTTTGGAACTTTGATAAGAACCAATTTAATCACATACGAAAAGTAAGGGAGTAACTTGTTGGTTGAAAAAAAATAGATTAGTCAAAAATTACTTAAAATTAAAAAAAGTCTCGGTTCATTTTGTAATTTCCCTATAAAAAATCAGGATCTGCCCTAAAATAAAGGGTGCTTATCCACATTGATTAGAATCAGATACGCATCACACGGATTGATTGACTTGGGTCAGTTATCTCTAATGTAAATCCAGTCGGAGTCACGAGGAACCACTGAGTACGTAGCTACCTAGGCGGTCAACTAATGTGATACAAAGCAAACGTGGTCACAAGGAGAGGCTGCTGGCTACCAACGTACTTTTTACGCATAAACTTAGTTTGCAACTTGCAAGCTATAAAAACCAAGCATATGATATGTTTCATGGCAAGCAAGCATGGGATCTGCAGTGATAAAAAAGCTTCTCCTTCTGTTGTAACATTTGTCTACTGCCTTCTCCTGTTATCATTCCTCTTCAATAGTATTCCACATCAAGTACTTGCTAGTAAGTCTTATACATACATTTTTCAACCTTCATTGTGATACATTCTATTATATTTAATAATAGTTTATGTCTTTTTTCTTATAGTAATAAAGTTAGCATAAATTTTGAAACTAACGCCATCTGTGAACCATCTAGTACTTACTTTTATTTTATATTAATTAATTGTAGTTGTCATCTAACGATAAACTATCATGGTTAGGAGCAATCATCCACATCTTAAAAATGTAAAAACTATCACGGTCATTGTCAACAATCACAGTTATATCCAACCAAATAAAAGATGTGGATGTCCACATTAAAATAATTTGCCTTTTGATTACAATAAAAATTTGGATGTCACATCTATACTACCGGTTAATACATGTTATAAATAAATTATATATATTTGCATGGTTGTTAGATGTATGTTTTCAGATACAACAAAAGTAATTAAGTTTAGTTTAGACATGCTAATGAAACCAAGAAAATAAATAAAATACAGATTTGTTGGTCTGTATTTGAAAACACAATCTGGGTTCCCAGGTTGAACTAGATATACCATATTAATTAACTACGATCTAGTGGTTATACCACCGACTGGTTCAAACCAAATCGGTACCGACAGCTACTTGGTTCAACCAGTTTTCCTTATTTTTATTTTTTATTTATAATCTTTTAATAATAATTTAATTTAACATATTTACTTTTTTATTTTTATTTTTATTAAAATTAAAATAAAATTACTGAAATGACAAAAATGACCTTAATAATGTTAAGTTTGATCAACATTTGATTGATGGTAGGAACCAAAGTAAAGAATTTCTTAAAACTGTAGAGATGAGGGGTTTATAAATCAATTTACATTTAAAAAAAAGTAAGAATCCAACTTATGAATTTCCTAAAACTTTAGAGATAACGGATCCACAAATCAATTTGTATTTAAAATAATGAAGGTTTTTAAAACATAGGGATGAAATTAAAATTTCCCCTATAGATTTTACTATTATATTTTGAATTTTGTACTTATTGTTACTTTTACTTAATTGTAGTTATCATCTAACAATAAACTACATTATTATTTTTATTTAACTGTAGTTATCATCTAACAGTAAAGGATCATGGTTAGGAGCAATCATCTATATCTTAAAGACGTAAAAACTATCACGGTCACAGTCAGCAATAACAATTTACATGCATCCACATTAAAATAATTTGCCTTTTGATTGTAATAAAAATTTAGATGTCAAATCTGTACTACCAATTAATACATGCATGTTATAGATAAATGATATATATTTGCATGGTTGTTGGATGCATGTTTTCGGGTACAATTAAAATACTAAGTTTAGGTTAGACATGCCGATGAAACCATGAAAATAAATAAAATGCAGATTTGTTTGGTGGATATTTGAAAACGTGAGTGGAGTGTGGAACGAATAATTGAATGTTATTAAATTTATGTGCATGAATGATGCAGAAGGTGAAGAAAATGGAAAAAGCGGTGTTGTAGGAAGCCCATCTAGGCACTCCCCAAGTGCCACTACCAAAGGTTCTCCGACACGAAGTTCACCAAAACAAGGTTCAACTGATACTTCTAAGCCTGTCGTAAATTGTGGGCGCGGACGATCATATAGATCTTGTCTGCCACACCCACAGAAATTGCCTGAGAATTGTTATAATAAGACTGTTAATCGTAATTGTTGACAACTGGCTGCTATCAATCGATCAGAGTCTGTGGTTGACTGAGCTTCTACAAGAAGAAAGAAATAATGTGGTTTTATATAAACGAGTACAAGATGGGTCTAGTTGTTCAATTCTAGTTAACTTCTACCTATACTATGCTTATTGAATTCCTTTTTAATTAGTCCATAGAGTTTGTATTTACAATTTTAATGCATAAAATAGAGGCATAAGCCCAATTATGCTAGCAAGTTTGAATTCATCCATTATGTCACGTGTCAATCTCAAGTCTTAAATACTATAGTTGGGCCCTTTCCTATCAGCTTAAGCTTTTGGGTCTGATGGTAACTAACATGGTATCAGAGCTTGGAGGTCATTGGTTCAAACCCTCTCTCCCCCTTTTATCTGAAAATCATCTCGTTACACATGTTATACGGTAGGGGGCGTGTAGCATGTGTCCGTCATCTATCATCTGTCCACGTTACACGTGAGGGGGCGTGTCAACCTCAAGTCTTAAATACTATATACGGTAGGGGGCGTGTAGCATGTGTCCGTCATCTATCATCTGTCCACGTTACACGTGAGGGGACGTGTCAACCTCAAGTCTTAAATACTATAGTTGAGTCATTTCCTATCAGCTTAAGCTTTTGGGTCTGATGGTAACTAACACATTAATTTAACAGGTTTATACAAAATTGATAATCAATCTATAAAATGTCAAATCATAATCATGTTCAATGTGATGGTATCAAAATGTTAATGAAATCTCAAATTCTTTACATCCATGTCAATGAAATTCTGAAATCAAAGTGTACTCCTTCAATTTCTAAAATTATATATATGTATATATATTTCTAAATTTATAATTAAAAAGAAAATATTAAATCTAAAGAATAATACTAAACTTCCCAAATATTTTATCAAAATGACGGCATTTGAGTTGTTAACACTTATTTTAGTATAAATTTAAACAAAATATTTAGAAAATCTAACATTACGTAAGTTAAAATGAGATATTTGCATCCATGAAAAAATATCTATTATGTGATTCGTTAAATTAAAATTAATTAATTTACATCGTAATCAGAAGCTCTAGAAAATGGTAAATATGATTTTCAATACTAGGTCAAACATGACAAATTTGAAAAGCTTGCTCAACCGTGTTAATGAACTTTACAGAAAGTACAAAGACAATGAATGATATACTTTACAATTAGAAATACAAATACATAATGATTCAACATAAGAAAGCAATCTATGAATATGATTGCGATAATTTGTACATGAGGTAGGATTCAACTTCACTAGAACCAGAAAATTTGGATATATCCTATTTGTTTTGTCTTTGCGAAGAATTCAACTTTTAATTGATTCTACAATTTGATTGTGTTGAATATGTACAACACATATGCGTACACATTGGTCCTAATTTTTTTTTTTATTATTATTTTTAAGGATTCAACTTCACTGGAATTAGAAAATTTGGATATATCCTATTTGTACTATCTTTGCAAAGAATTCAACTTTTAATTGATTCTGCAATTTGATTGTGTTGAATATGTACAACACACACGTACATATTGGGCCTATATAAATATCCAACACACACGTACATATTGGGCCTATATATATATATATATATATATATATATATTATCACCACCATCGACAACAAAATTATGGCATCAACAACATTTGGATCATTAATTTTCTCATTTAACACTTAACGGAAGTTCATACTGTTCATAGGGTGATTTTGTTTCTTTTTTAGTAATAAAAACTCTGAAATACCTTCAAATCACTTAATATAAAAAGTAACCACGCAACAAAATTTTATTTCACCAATAGCCAAAATTGCCAAAGTAGCCTCCACACATTACATCATCTTTATCATGATCTCTCTCTTGTTAAGCACAAAAAGTTAAAGATAAGGCATAATATTTAAAAATAATAAAAGTAAAAACCACAAAAACAATTGTCACACTAATTGATGACACGTATTATCAAATCTTCTATACTCAGCGCAAAGATAAGCATAAAACCGGATTCTAATTCTACAATCCATTGGTGGCAGTGCAGGCCTACGTTCACGCGGCCCCTACCCAATTCTCCAAACAAGATCTTTTGTGTTCAATCTATTCTAGCTTTATTATCTGTTTTTTGGTGTCTTGTAACTTGATTCTGTCAAGCCAAGCTATGCCTCTGTAAAACTTGCTTCTGTCAATGACTACGTAATTTGATTAAGTTAATATAGCAATTCCGTAAGCTTAATGTCTCTATAACTTGCCTAATTGTATGTTAAATGTCTTTGTAACATGCTTTATTAAATGGTTAAATTTAATCACTATCATTACTTTGGACCATCCACAAAGTTGAGACTAGCTATATGAATTGATTATATGTTGTGTTACTAGCTAGTAAATGTCAATTGATGATACATTGTATAGTTGAGGTGAACACCAGGTAGTAAATGTCAACTGATAATAGGTCCTCCTGTTAAACTGAGGAGTACTTGTTATCTTTTTCACAATATTCAAGATGAGCTATAAGCTGCAGAGTGGAAATTCATAGTAATTCAGACTAGCTAATAAATGTCAATTCATGACATGTTCTGTTTCTTGAAGTGAGAAGTATTTGTTTTATCATTTTCTCAAAATTCAAGTAAGATGAACCATTAGAGCAGCAGTGGCCTTTTCTGCCAATAACATCCATTCCAAGGCTTTCTTCTTCATTTCTTTTCCCTTCTCTCCATGCATCAACTCTCCCATAAGTCTCTCAATCTCATCTCTTTCAGCCTCCGAGTCAATTTCTATCCCCACACCCCTCTTGTTTAGACAGAACCAACAATTAGTCTGTTGCTCAGCAAAGAATGGCCAGCACATCATTGGCACACCCCCACACAAGCTTTCCATTGTTGAATCCACCCACTGTGTGTCAAAAGCCCCCAATCGCGGGATGGCCTAGAAGTTGTTCTTGTGGGCACCAACTTGCAACCAAGCTCCTTTTTTGGTTTTCAAAACAAAATCCTGAGCGAGGACGGCAGATTCACCTATGATCAAATGGGGCCTGATGACCCACAAAAACGCTATCTTGCTATTTGCAAGACACGAAGCAAACTCAACAAGTTGCTCATCGGTCATTACAGTGATACTGCCAAAGTTAACATATACAACTGAGTTTGGTTCCTTCGTATCCAGCCATTCCAGACACCCATCTTCTTCTTTCCGCAGGTTTGATTTCACGGCACTCAAAGCATCCTCGGATGGAAACTGATCCTGTAGAAGCTGAAGAGGACCGATATCGAAAATTGGAGGAAAAGTGGGATAAAGTGCCTTCAACACCTCATGTTCTAAATTGTCAATGGTGTTGAAAATGAGTGCAGATGCATTCCGACCATTTTCAACTTCTCCTAAGGCAAAGTACACCATGAAATCATTAGTATCTGTTGTCCTAATAAAGGTTGGCAAGTCCTTCAACCTTACACCTTCCATCCCAAGAATCCAATCAATTTTAGTGTTCAAATATCCGTTCGTCAAATAACTCATATCTGCATACCAATGTCAGAATAAAAATTACTTTAAAAATATTAAATATTTCTTCAAGTGCAAACTACATGCACATGTCTTTAAAAGCAAACGTCGACATTTTATTTTCTTAAACAGGTCTAGATTGTATGATCAAAATATCTGAGTCATACGATCAAATGTTCAAATTGCATAAAACCTTCAAATCACAGGATCTAGACAACAGGTTGCAAATAGTATGCATCTAAGAATTTTCTACATGCACATCTAAGTCCTGTATCAAATATGTATGCATGGTTCTAATGTGAGATCTTTTATATAAGATAGTGTGCCAAAAACTTTGATTGTCTCTATTAGGGTCTTGATCATCTTTATAGAAGTTTTGACAAGTCTGATTATTTATTAAAATCTGTCAAGACACTAACATAAACGATCAAAATTTTAACACGAATGTCTAAAATAATTTCCCGCATATGAGTTAACAGAGAAATTCATCCTAAAAAACTTGTGTGTATAACATTCAGGCACATACAGAGTATTGATTATCTTTAAGAGGAATGAGACCCTTTTCAATTAAACTTCTGTATTGCAAGTAACCCATGAATCCACAAGCACTTGCTGCCCAAAAAAACACATTGGGTATGTTATCTCCTGAGATGCTATGAGAGTGAAGCTCATAATACAGTCAGACACTATGCAAGTGACTGGAGGAACATTGGACAAACATGCATGGTTGAGTCTGTAAAGAAGTTCTCTAAAGGGACCTATACAGGTTCTCTTGGTGGAGTCACAGAGAGAGGGGACGTCCTGCGTGCAGTCAGCGTCCGATGGAGGGAGGCCATCTGGGATGGCCTCGAAATGAAAGGTGGGGGTGCCTTTAAGAGACTCAGAGCCGCGGGACCTCAGCAGGCGGTTGTGGTAATACTCTCTGTTTACAAAGGTGATATGGAAGCCTTCGTGGTGCAACAGTTTTGCTAGTTTTAGCATTGGATTTACATGGCCTTGTGCAGGGAATAGGATACATACCGTATGAGGTTTTTCTTTATAACCATAGAATTCATCAGTTCAATCTCTTGATCAATCCATAACTTTTTATCTTCAATAAGCTGTGGAGGGTTTGGTTGATTATGGCAAAACCTGCAGGTTTTATATACATTTATATAGATAGGAAGCAGACAAGTTGTCACTATAAATACTTTGGATTCCACCAATAAGAGGTCTTTGCGATCTCCAAATTTGGTGACATTGCTACAGTTAAAACAGACGAATCAACTACATCTTTGGTTTCTTCTTTAAATCGAACAACATATCAACTTTCCAAACATTTACATACAAAAGTGCTTACAGAAGTGCTGCAACTTGGTATACAGGTATATGTATATTAATATCTCTTTAATAAATGCATGTTATTTTCCAGCTAGGTTTATATATTTTCTTTTCTCATAACAAAATAGCCTTTAAGTTGTCTTTAGCTTCATATAAAAAAAAAAAAAATCACAATCATAGTCGCTTAGCTGGTCAAATTAAATCTTTTAGTGAATAATTATTAAGGTATGACTCAAAAAGAACGGAAACTAAAGACTCAAACTTTAAATCATGTAACACTGATATTATGTTATTGGTCGATAGTAATTAAAAATTTAAAAACTAGAGCACAAGTATCATGGTTGTGTAGTGAAAATTATGAGATGTATTGCTAGTTTTTTTAAGTTAGAAGCATTGAATTTAAATGTAATGTTCCTAGTATCCAGAAGTCACACTCATGTCTACGCTAGGCCAAGAAAGAAAATTATTAAGAGGTGTTTACTCTTGCTTTGTATACTCATAAACTATAACACTCACCTTAATAAAGTACAAATCATGATTAATACAATAGTTTGTCTAATTACGCCCACCAAGCTCAAGTTCTGAATCCCACATCAGAAAAACATTACACTGGAACCCTGAGTTGAGATAATAAATAATGATCAAGAAGCAACATTATGACATACTTACCTGGACAGGGTCAATGAGCGATCATGAAGGCTCATGGTCTAGGTTGGTGGCCTTCATTGCACTTCGGAGGTGCACCCCCCTAAGGTCTGCCCAAGTGGCAGAGCCTATGTCATAATTTGTGGCAGCAGGGGCCTGCGTTCGCGCGGCCCCTACTCAATATCTCGATCCAATCTTTCCTATGGTCATGTTGAATGGTGTCTTTTTTTAAAGCATAGTAGCAGTAACGTTTCTATTGAAGGCTGTGATTTGCTCTCTCCAAGACAGAGGACATACTCTGCATGGTTGAAGGAGTTGATAGATAATTTTTGTTGCAGTATAGGCAGTTGTAACACGATGGATATAGTCACGATTCACGAAATTCAAAGAATACAGCTACTAAGATATAGTTCTAATTAAGCAAGTCAGCATTGTGTATAATTGAATGTTATTAGTAACTAACATACCCAAAACATACATATGATAAATAAATACACCAAATATAACTAATAGAGCCAATATAACTAACTGACCCAAAATATACAGATGAAGAGATGAATAAATACACCAAATGATTGTACTTGTTAGGGGAAATAAACCTGGTATTCCTATAACAAACACAAGTTTTGATACTATATTAGTAACATAATTATTTGGATAAAACTTGTTTCAAGAAACATAACTTCAAAGCTCATAATTTTCAAAACAGGATATTCTGGACATTTTATTAAGAAAATGACAATTGAGTAAAAAATATTAGCCAATACCAACTATCATAAATCGATAATTGGTATTATCTACTATCAGCCAAGGTCTCAATCACATTTACTTCAATAATTGAGTAGAAAAATATTAGCCAATACCAGCAGTGCTAATATGTTTTTCAACGTGCATGCGTGGTTTGACGAACATCAATAAAAACAACTGAAAGTTGAAAACCACTTTCAAAACTATTACATTTTAAACCAAAACTTAAGCACTACACGTACTATTCTCTTTTAATTTTTGTTCTAATATAAAAAATATAGATAAAATAAATATTTTTAAATTTGATGAGGAATGGATAGCCTCCTAACCGTGAAAAGCTTGTTACGATAAATAACTAATATTATCGTTGCAAAGATCTTTCGTCCAAATTATGGATCCTTTTTCTTTTGAATTCCTGTGTCATAAACTTTTATCATTGAATCAATCAATCCACTTTACAAAAGATTAATTCTAAATATAAGAATTAAAGTTTGTATTAAATAACATGCAAACACTATTTAAAAAATAAAAATAAAAGAAGGATGACGTATTGATTGAGTTGGCTAGTCAACTAATGTGATACCTTGTCCACTGGACCGCAAGGAGAAACTACTGACTAGCTATGTACATTCTATATGTCAATGAGTTTATGGGTCCGCCATTTTCTAATTTTGTATTTCAAAAAGAGATCTAAAGAGTTTTTTTCTATATAGCAGTAAAATTAGTTTGGCTTTTGAAATCAATATTGAATACTAGTTAATTTGTGAACAATGAATGGTACTTAAAATCTCGTTTTTATATAGTTGGTTGTTAGTTTTAAACCCATGTAAACTTTCGATGCTATAAAAATTATCAATTTTGATTTTAAATAGAAACATTAAGTTATTTTCAACTGTAATGGTAAAGCCAACAGTTGAAGTTAATGGCTTTGGAACTATGATAAGAACCAATTTAATCACATACGAAAAGTAAGGGAGTAACTTGTTAGTTGTAAAAAAAATAGATTAGTCAAAAATTACTTAAAATTAAACAAAGTCTCGGATTCATTTTGTAATTTCCCTATAAAAAATCAGGATCTGCCCTAAAATAAAGGGTGATTATCCACATTGATTAGAATCAGATACGCATCACACGGATTGATTGACTTGGGTCAGTTATCTCTAATGTAAATCCAGTCGGAGTCACGAGGAACCACTGAGTACGTAGCTACCTAGGCGGTCAACTAATGTGATACAAAGCAAACGTGGTGCACAAGGAGAGGCTGCTGGCTACCAATGTACTTTTTACGCATAAACTTAGTTTGCAACTTGCAAGCTATAAAAACCAAGCATATGATATGTTTCATGGCAAGCAAGCATGGGATCTGCAGTGCTAAAAAAGGCTTCTCCTTCTGTTGTAACATTTGTCTACTGCTTTCTCCTGTTATCATTCCTCTTCAATAGTATTCCACATCAAGTACTTGCAAGTAAGTCTTATATATACATTTTTCAACCTTCATTGTGATACATTCTATTATATTTAGTTATAGTTTTTTTTTTTTTTTTTAATAGTAATAAAGTTAGCATAAATTTTGAAACTAACACCATCTGTGAATACAGATGGTGCTACTAAAAGTTATTTTCATAATTTGACTGTAATTACAAAGTTATATATATTTTAGTATTATATTTTGAATTTTGCACTCATCATTATTTTTACTTAATTATAGTTGTCATCTAACAATAAACTATCATGGTTAGGGGCAATCATCCACATCTTAAAGACGTAAAACCTATTAGAGTCATAGTCAACAATCACAATTACATCCAACCAAATAAAAGATGTCGTTGTCCATATTAAAATAATTTGCCTTTTGATTATAATAAAAATTTAGATGTCAAATCTGTACTACTGGTTAATACATGTTATTAATAAATTATATATATTTGCCTGGTTGTTAGATGTATGTTTTTAGATACAATTAAAGTAATTAAGGTTAGTTTAGATATGTCAATGAAACAATGAAAATACATAAAATGCAGATTTGTTGGTCTCTATTAGAAAACACAATCTAGGCTCCTGTGTTAAACTAGATATACCAAATCGTTAAACGATGATCTGATGGTTACATCATCAACTAGTATGAACCAAATTAGCATCAACGGTTGACTGGTTTGACCAGTTTTTTTATTTTTATTTTTTGTTTTTATTCTTTTAATAATAATTTAATTAAACTAATTTACATTTTTCTTTTTCTTTTTAATTTTATTTTAATTAAAGTTAAAATGAAATTATTGAAAATGAGGAAAATGACCTTAAGTATGTTAAGTTTGACTAATGATTGACGGTAGGAACCAAATTGATGAATTTCCTAAAATTTTAGGGATGACAAATCCATAAACTAATTTGTTTTTGAAAAAATGCTGGTTTTTAAAATATTGGCATGAAATTGAAATTTTCCTATAAAGTTTAGTATTATATTTGGAATGTTGTACTTATTATTATTTTTACTTAGTTGTAGTTATCATCTAACAATAAACTATCATGAGAAAAGTGACTTACCCCAGTGATTAGTCCAAGTCCACCTACCAATACATTCAAATGATGGTGAGTTCAACTCACAAAAATACCAACAATAATCTATCATAAGAAAAGCAACTTACCCCAGTGATAAGTCTAAGTCCACCTACCAATACATTCAAATGGTGGTGAGTTAAACTTACAAAAGTACCACAAATGCATAGGTAATTTTTTCACTTTATATAATTATCTCTCTTCCACCTACTATAAAGCAAAGATCCGAATTGTATTTTAGAGTTCTATCTCAGGAGGTCTTGATAGTTATAATTGTACTTGTAATGTCAAAAATAAATAAATAAACTATCATGGTTAGGAGCAATTATCCAAATTTTAAAGATGTATAAAACCTATCATAGTCGTAGTCAACAATAACAATTACATCCAAACAAATAAAAGATGTGGATGTCCGCATTGAAATAATTAGCCTTTTGATTTTAATAAAAATTTAAATGTCAAATCTGTACTACCAATTAATACATGTTACATATAAATGATATATATTTGCATGGTTGTTAGAAGCATGTTTTCAGATACAATTAAAATATTAAGTTTAGCTTAGACATGCCAATAAAACCACGAAAATAAATAAAATGCAGATTTGTTGGTCTGTATTTGAAAACATGAGTGGAGCGTGGAACAAATAATTGAATGTTATTAATTTTAATTATATGAATGATGCAGAAGGTGAAGATAACGGAAAAAGCGGTGTTGTTGGAAGCCCATCTAAGCCCGCCCCAAGTGCGACTACAAAAGGTTCTCCGAAGCAAAGTTCACCGAAACAAAGTTCTCCGAAACAAAGTTCACGGGGATTGGACGTTCGGAAAGCTTTAAATCCTTCTAAACCTGTCGTCGATTGTGGGAGCCGAAAATCTTATGAATCTTGTCTGCCAAAACCATCGAACGTGTCTACTCCTGAACATTGTACTAATACTTCCCATACTCATGTTCGAGGTCGTGGTTGTTGACAATTGGCTGCCATCAATCGATCAGAGTCAGGGGTTGACTGAGCTTCTACGAGAAGAAAGAATAATGTGGTTTTATATACACGAGTACAAGATGCATCTACTAGTTCAATTCTAATTTACTTCTACCTACTATGCTTGAATTCCCGTTTAATTAGTTCATGAAGTTTGTATTTACAATTTTAATGTATAAAATGGATTCATGAGCCCAATTATGCTAGCAAGTTTGAATTCATCTATTAATTAATTTAACAATAATTGGTTTATACAGACATGATAATCAACCTATAAAATCTCAAACCCTAATTGAATCGGATTTCCTTTTCTGCAGTGGGAAAGGTCATGTTAGTGTGATGGTATTCGATTTCTAAAATTATTTTTTTTTCTAAATTTATAGATGAAAAAAAAAAATATTAAGTCAAAAAAGTAATATTAGACTTCTCAAATTTATTTAAAAGATTTTTTTTTCTTTATTTAAATACTGAACAATATTACTGAAGACTGAAGGTTAAATAGTGATTAAAATTTAAAATCTAAATAACATGTTTTTTTTCTCTTACATCTGAATATGTTGTAAATTTGTTTGTTTTTTAAATTTAAAATTATATGAAAACTAATAAATTGACATTTATATTCTTTTTATTATTTACTGTTATATAATTTTAATTAATTTAATACAAATATCTAACAATAAATAATTTAATAAATTCTAAAATATTTTTTTATATACATATTAATAATATTTTATTCATAATTAAAATATGATTAAAAAATATAGTAGTATTAATCATATTTATATATTTAAATATATTAATATATTTAAGAAAACAACTAAAAAATGAATATTTATGTTGCAATAAAAAATGTCTTGAAAGTCGGTTGGATCTCCCATCGAGCATTTGCTTCGTGCGATAATCGATATTAGCTGGATTCCCCAACATGATATATAAAACACATAAAACCTTCGTTAGGGTGACCTAGGGGTCTCCCACCAGAAACACCCTCTGATGCTTAAATCAGTCCATATTTCTTAATAATTTGCAACATAAATAATAATAAAGCAGATAAATTATCTTTGCAAGGAAGCAGAATTTACTTTCTAGTCATCGTAACGTACACGAGGTCGCTTAAATATCTATCATTATTCGATTTCTAAATTTATAGATGAAAAGAAAATATTAACTTAAAAAAGTAATATTAAGCTTCCAAATATTTTGTCTAACTAATAACATTTAAGTTGTTAACACTTACGGGTCTGTTTTTTTATCTGAAGACTGAATAATGTCGTTGGAAACTAAAGACTGAATAATAACTAAAACATGAAATTTGAATATCATGTTTCTTTTTCTTTTTTTTTTTTCTCTTATCTCTAAATATGTTGTAAACTTATTTTTTTTAAAAATTTAAAATTGTCTGAAAATTGGTAAGTTGACATTTATACCCTTTTTACTATTTGTTATAATATAATTTTAATTAATTTAATACAAACATCTGAAAATAAATAATTTAATAAATTCTAAAATATTTTTTATATACATATTAATAATATTTTATTCATAATTAAAATATAATTAAAATATATATAAATATTAACCATATTTATATATTTAAATACATTAATATATTTAAGAAAATAACTAAAAAATAAACGTTTATGTTCTGGCCAAAAATGTCCCAAAAGTCGATTGGATCTCTCATCGAGTATCTGCTTCGTGCAATAATTGACCTTAACTGGATTTTACAACATGACATGCAAAACACAAAACCTTCGTTAGAGTGACCAAAGGGTTTGCTACTAGAAGCAACATTCAATGCTTAAATCAGTTTATGTTTCTTAATAATTTACCACATAAATAATAATAAATCAGACAAATTACATTTGCAAGCAAATAGGATTTACTTTTTAGGCGTCGTAACGTACATGAGGTCGCTTAAATATCTATCATTATTTTAATAGGACCATTTGTTCGAAGGATATTAAACCTTACCGGAAGCTAACTTCTCACCTTCATTAATAATTTATTAAGTTTGCTAATATTTATAATTATCTCTGCTCGAGGAGAGTTATAATAATTCCCAATAGGACATTATCAGAAGATCCAGACTACCAAAACTCTATTTGGTGATATCCATGTATTAACTATCATAAGTTCAGAATTATTAATTAAAGACTAAAACACCCTTTCTCTATCAACTGGCATAAATACCTAGGGAGCAGAATGAATATTATAAATAATACTAACATCATACGTGAATTAGAAGAGTAAAAGGGTACATTCATAATTTAAGGAGTGGTCTTTTTTAATTTACCCGTAAGTATGCAAACCGTCTAAATTTAAGTTTTGGTTCAAACGGTCAGACAATTCAGTATTAGTGCTAGTTTCACTAAATTTATCAAGTTCGAATCCTCTGCATGCCATTTTTAAGTGATGTTTCCCATGGATTTTGAGAAAAAGACAAGAATGATTGAAAATGCGTTGAGTACCTGGAATGGCTCACTTAAATAGAGTATGAATATCCATATCAAATAAAAACTATATAGGATACAAGTCATTGATTGATATTGACTTAAGTCAACCAATCTGAATGCAAATTATAAGTCATTGATCGATATTGACTTAAGTCGACCAATCTGAATGCAAATCAGCAAAACTTGGCCGGCGTAGACTGAAAAAGTGATGACTAGCTACATAAAATCGAAGTCTGCACCAAAATAATAAAGTACTGGCATGGCTTTTTTTTGCCCTTTTGAAGACTACGCCACGGGCACGCATTTATATTAAAGAAAGGATCAGAAAAAGATACACGCATTGAACGTCAACCAATCTGAGGCAAAGCAAAACAGGTTCACGCGGATTTATGAAGAGGTACTGACTGGCTACTGTTGTGCGCAGCGAAAATTAAACAAATACATAACTACTAATGCTAGCTATTAAATATAAATAATAGATACTAATAAAGCAGAAAAGCAGAAAAATAAATGCAAAGCGAAAAAGGAAAGAACACACCAGGATTTACGTGGTTCGGTATAAAACCTACGTCCACGGGCGCTGCTGAAAACTTCCACTAACTCCAAAGCAAAATATTACAAAATCTGGGTAAGATCCAAAAACCCAGAAACATATGGGGAGAAAACAAGAATAATACAAATGTATGGATCTTTTACAATTCTTGTTTTTGTGGGATGTCAAATCAATTAACTAAAGGACTTATTTATAGTCCACTAATCTCCCACCACAATCTAATGTTTTAGATGTGGGATTCTAACATGGCTAATTAAGCCACAATTCAACAAATCTCCACCTTGGCGTATTAGCCTTCAGCAATGCCTTCATATATGTCTTTTAGACTTTCAAAATGTTGATCAAGTCCAAACAATGGTTGAACTTGATTGTTGTCACCACTTTGGTCATCATATCTGCAGGATTATCAGCAGTCCCAATTTTCTGTAAGAGAATCGACCCTTCACTCAGAATTTCCCGCACAAAGTGATATCGGACATCAATATGCTTGGTGCGAACATGGAATACCGGATTCTTTGCTAAATGAATGGCACTTTGACTATCCGAATAAACAGTAATATTCTTCTGTCCCATTCCCAATTCTACCAGTAATCCTTGTAACCAAATTGCTTCCTTCACAACCTTTGTCAATGCCATATACTCTGCTTCTGTCGTAGACAAAGCAACTGTTGACTGTAAAGTAGACTTCCAACTTATAGGAGCTCTCGCAAGTGTGAATACATATCCAGTAGTTGATCGTCGTTTATCCAAATCACCAGCATAATCTGAATCAACATATCCGATTGCAAACTGACCAAGTGAATCTTCCTTCTGAAATACCAAACCAAAATCTATGGTTTTTAACAAGTACCGTAGAATCCATTTCACAGCTTGCCAATGTCCTTTACCAGGATCATGCATATACCTGCTCACAACTCCAACCGCTTGCGAAATGTTAGGTCTTGTACACACCATAGCATACATCAGGCTACCAACTGCATTAGAATACGGAACACGAGACATGTACTCTCGTTCTTCATCAGTACTCGGAGATAATGATGCACTCAACTTGAAATGAGGAGCAAGTGGCGTACTTACAGGTTTTGACTGTTCAGATACACCAAAACACTGTAATACCTTCATCAGATATTGCTTCTGAGTCAAACAAACCTTGCCTTTTCCTCTATCTCTGCTAATCTCCATATCGAGAATCTTCTTAGCTTCACCCAAATCCTTCATTTCAAACTCTGAACTCAACTGAGTCTTCAGCTTCTCAATCTCCACTTTGCTCTTAGAAGCTATCAGCATATCATCAACATATAAGAGCAAGTAGATGAAGGAACCATCTTGTAGCCTTCGAAAGTATACGCAATTATCAAATTTGCTTCTGGTGTACTCTTGACCTATCATAAATTGATCAAATCGTTTGTACCATTGTCTCGGAGACTGTTTCAAACCATAAAGCGATTTCTTCAATTTGCAAGCCCAATTTTCCTTTCCAGCAACCTTGAATCCATCTGGCTGAGTCATATAGATTTCCTCTTCCAAATCACCATGTAAAAATACAGTTTTTACATCCATTTGAACTAGTTCCAAATCCAATTGAGCTACAAGGGCCAATAGAATTCTAATGGAAGAGTGTTTCACAACTGGAGAAAATACCTCATTGTAGTCAATCCCTTCCTTCTGAGCGTAGCCTTTCGCCACCAACCTTGCCTTGTAGCGAACATCTTCTTTGTTTGGAAATCTCTCTTTCTTAGTAAATACCCATTTGCACCCAATTGCCTTCTTATTCTTCGGTAGTTGAGCTAGCTCCCAAGTTTCATTCTTCCGAAGAGACTGCATTTCTTCATCCATAGCTTTCTTCCACTTATCATCTTCAGAACATTGGACTGCTTCTCTGTAAGTGGAAGGAACATCATCATCTACAATTGGTAGTGCATAGGCCACCATATCAGCAAAACGAGCAGGTCTGCGAATCTCACGTCTTGGCCTATTTATTGCAATTGATTCTTGTTGCTGCGAAGGTTCTTGGGTAGGATCCTCTTCTTCTCCTTCTTCTTCAGTAACCTCCTCGATCATAGGAGTGTCATCATCTGCATCAATAATTCTAGCTGGATTATTTGTTGACTCTATCTGTTTCTGAAAAAACTCCACCTGCTTCCGAGTAGACTCCACCTGTTGCGGATTACCCTCAACAATATCTTCTATTTTCTTTTTCAGCATCGAAGACTCATCAAAAGTAACATCCCTGCTGAAGATTATCTTCTTCGAATTAGGATATAAAAGATGATACCCTTTCACCCCTGAAGACATCCCCACAAATATAGCTTTCCTTGCTCTCGGATCCAACTTAGATTCCTTTACATGATAATAAGCAGAACAACCAAAGACATGTAAAGAATCATAATCAGTAACAGGTTTTCCAGACCATACCTCCAATGGAATTCTACCACCGATCGCTGTTGACGGTAAGCGATTAATGAGATGACATGCATAAGTCACTGCCTCAGCCCAAAACTCCTTGCCCAACCCAGCATTGGACAACATACACCGAACTTTCTCCAACAACGTTCGGTTCATGCGTTCTGCCACCCCATTCTGTTGTGGTGTGTGTCTAACTGTAAAATGACGTACAATACCCGCATCTTGACAGACCTCTCGAAAAGATTTACTGCAATATTCACCTCCATTATCTGTTCTGAGGTACTTAATCTTTCTCCCAGTCTGAGTCTCAATCATCTTTTTCCAATTAAGGAAAATCCCAAGTACATCATTCTTATTCTTCATCGTGTATACCCAAACTCTCCTGGAAAAGTCATCAACAAATGTAACAAAATAGTGTTTACCACCCAAGGAGGCTGTCCTTGTGGGTCCCCACACATCAGAGTGAACATAATCCAAAATACCTTTAGTATCATGAACTGCAGTTGCAAACTTCACTATCGTCTGCTTTCCCAGAACACAATGTTCACAAAAATCTAACTTGCAGGTTCTTACTCCTTTCAACAAGCCTTGATTCACCAAACTGCTTAAAGCTTTCTCACCTGCATGTCCCAGACGCATATGCCATAACCTGATCATATCTGAATCAACATCCTTCTCTGATACTACTGCTGCTGATTCAGTAACTGTACTACCATTGTAGTAGTACAAGTTGTTCTTTCTTGTACCTTTCATTACCACCAAAGCCCCAGATACCACTCTCATAACTCCATCTCTAATAGATACCGTGTAGCCTTTAGATTCTAAGGCTCCCAATGATATGAGATTCTTCTTCAAATCTGGAACATACCGAACTTCTGTCAAAACTCTGGTCGATCCATCATGATTCTTCAATCGGATTGAACCTATCCCCTTAGTTTTGCATGAGTTATCATTACCCATGAGCACAATTCCACCATTTAGCTCTTCGAAGTTGAAGAACCATTCCTTATGTGGACACATGTGATAAGTACAACCCGAATCTAAAATTCACTCACCAGATCCAGATGTTGATGATAGACTAACCAACACAAAATCTTCTTCCTCATGTTCGGCTACATATGCATCGAAAGTAGCTTTACCCTTGCCCTTATCTTTCTTCTGCAGCTTCGGACAATCTTTCTTCCAATGCCCTTTCTCATGACAAAAGGTACATTCATCTTTATCAGGTCTTTTTCTTGACTGTGATCTGCCCCTTCTTTCCAGTTTCCGACTCTTACTTCTTCCCCTAACTGTAAGCGCCTCTGCTGATTCATCCCTGTTCTCTTTCTGATCTTTCTTACGAATTTCATAATTAAGCAAAGCTGCACACACTTCTTCAAAGGACAATTTTTCTTTCCCATGAATAAGTGTAATGCACAAATGATCTAACTCATCAGGAAGAGATCCTATCAACAGCATGGCCTTCTGCTCATCTTTGAACGTTTCATCCAAATTCAACAAATCAGCTAACAAACGGTTGAAATTATCAATATGGTCATTGATATTCAAACCTGGTTTCAACTGAAGACGGTACAACCTCTTCAACAAATATAGCCGATTCTCATTGCTTTTCTTCATATATTTGTTCTCCAGCGCCTTCCACAATTTACTAGCAGAGGTTTCCTTCATGAACGGATACTTCTGCTCTCTACAGAGACATGAGCGAATTAAACCACATGCCTTCGCATTTTGCCTCTCCCAGTCCCTTTCTTCAATATTCTCTGGTCTTGTTTCTTCCAGAACAATATCCAAATCTTGTTGATACAAGACGTCCGTAACTTCGCTTTGCCATAGGCCAAAATTATTTCGACCATCAAATTTTTGTACTTCAATTTTTACATGTGAAGATGATGCCATTTTTGTTTTACAACAAAAGTTTTATGCCAATAGTTTGGTGATCAAATGAATAGTACTCAAAAGGTTAGCTCCCAGGAAAGGCTGGAGGGGTCACAAACGGTCCCACTTAAAATCCAGTCTCCTTAGACTATTATAGTCTTTTTGACAGAGCTTCCCTAAATTGTGGCTATTCTAAAATAACACCGAAGCTTTACAAACAAATAGCTATCTAATGCCCTAGACAATTTTATGCCAATAGCTTGGTGATCAAATGAATAGTACTCAAAAGGTTAGCTCCCAGGAAAGGTTGGAGGGGTCACAAACGGTCCCACTTAAAATCCAGTCTCCTTAGACAATTATAGTCTTTTTGACAGAGCTTCCCTAAATTGTAACTATTCCAAAATAACACCGAAACTTTACAAACAAATATTTAATAGCTAGCTAATGCCCTAGACAATTTCCTAGATCAATCGAAACCTAGGGCTCTGATACCACTTGTTGTGCGCAGCGGAAATTAAACAAATACACAACTACTAATGCTAGCTATTAAATATAAATAATAGATACTAATAAAGCAGAAAAGCAGAAAAATAAATGCAAAGCGAAAAAGGAAAGAACACACCAGGATTTACGTGGTTCGGTATAAAACCTACGTCCACGGGCGCTGCTGAAAACTTCCACTAACTCCAAAGCAAAATATTACAAAATCTGGGTAAGATCCAAAAACCCAGAAACATATGGGGAGAAAACAAGAATAATACAAATGTATGGATCTTTTACAATTCTTGTTTTTATGGGATGTCAAATCAATTAACTAAAGGACTTATTTATAGTCCACTAATCTCCCACCACAATCTAATGTTTTAGATGTGGGATTCTAACATGGCTAATTAAGCCACAATTCAACAGCTACATCGTTTTTGAATTTCATTTTTTTTTTCTTTTCCATGCCTACCCAAGTTCAATCCGCATGTATTAACCAAAGGTCCAAACATCATCTATTACCAACTGTTCTTTCTTCGCATTGTGATACAATCATTTCGTCAAAATTTTCTTCCCCTCCCCTCTCAAGTTCGATCCACATTTATTAAACAAAGGTTGAACTCTAATCACAAGTATTAATCAAAGGTTGAACTCTGACGGCACAAATTCCAAACATCATCCATAACCAACTTATTTCATAATCTATTTATAGTATCGCATTTAAATGTAATGTAATACATAGTAAGGGATCCAAAACCAATAAATTCATATATATATGTATAGATATACGCGCGTATTGGAATGTGAAGTTTGGATTTTAAATAAATGTTTCTTTTTTTTTTTTCCTGAAATTGGAGGGGAGCATGGGTCCGCCGGTGTTGGCCAGTCAAACTACATGAAAGCAAACCTAGTCCACAGCAAAGTGCATTTTTCGGGAGTTTCAAAAGAAAAAAGGTACTTTTTACTGATAAACTTGGTTCCAATTCCAAGCTATAAAAACCAAGCATATGATAACGTTAAAGGCAAGCAAGCATGGGATCTTCCGTGTTAGACCATCTTGAATACACAATACCAAATTTTATATCATTTTGATGTTAATATCAAATTTTTTGATTTCAGATTTTTTTTTACTTTAATATACATGACACCAAATTGATGTAAAAAATATATTCACAGAATATTTTATACATAATTCTTTAATCAATATTAATTAATTTATTTGATATAAAATTTTATTCTCAAATAATTACTCATAATATATTAAAAAATTATTAAATACTTACATAATTTTTTTTAATTTTTTACAAAATATTATTTTCATTATATTTTCACCTAATTTTTTTAATCACTTAATATTTTTAACTTATTTTTATCTAATTATTTATTTATCCACCTAATTTTTCATCCATCTTATTTTTTCAACTAATTTTTTATCCAATAATTTTATTATCCAAACCATTATAAAATCGTATTTATGTCAAGTAATTTATTTTTAAGTTATGTTATCGTTGTTGTTGTTGAGTTTTTTTTTTTTTTTTTTTCTTGTCATGTATTTTTAATTTAAGGTAATGGTAATGTTAATGTTGTTATTTTTTATTACATTATTGAGTTTTTGCATTAAAAATATTACCAATTCTATCAAGTAATTATTAAAGTAATAAATTTTTATATACATTAAATAATTTAAATGATATTATATTAATATATTACTTATAATATATATTAAAAACTTAAAAATATATTAAAACATATTCAATATTATACTCATTTTAAATATTTCAATGAAATATTTTCAACGGTATATATTTTTTGTAATAATTTAATTTCTATTTATAATCATTAATCAAATTATATAAATATATTAAATATAGTAAATAATACAAATGGAATAAAAATTGTTTTGATTATTTGTTGGGGGCTATTGTTGAAATTTTGGAAGAAAAAATGAAAGCACGTGGCCCATAACTCAAATTTGACGTTGGCTATAGTGTGACATCAATACTGTAGCAATTACACCAAATTTTCTCTTGAAAGTTGAGCTTCACACAATTTTAGTGTAACATTGAAGACACTATTTACACTAAATTAGTGTTTTACATCATTTTCGTGTAACATTGGAGTTGCTCTTAAAAAAGGCTTCTCCTTCTGTTGTAACATTCGTCTACCGCTTTCTCTGGTTATTATTCCTATGAAATAATAGTCCACATCAAGTAATTGCTAGTAAATCTTATATATACATTTTTCAACCTTCATAGTGATACATTCTATTATATTTAATTATATTTTGTGTCTTTTTTTTTTTTTTTTTACAGTAATAAAATTAGCATAAATTTTGAAACTAACACCTTCTGTGTTAGCAAACACAGATGGTGATACAAAAAGTTTTTGTTCATAATTTGACAGTAGCTCCAAATTTATATAAATTTTAGTATTATATTTTGTATTTTATACTTATTATTATTTTTACTGAACTATAGTTGTCAACTAACAATAAAATATCATGGTGTAGGAGCAATCATCTTCATCTTAAAGATGTAAAAACTATCACAATCATAGTAAAAGATGTGGATGTCCGCAATTAAATAACTTACCTTTTGATTATAATAAAAAATTAGATGTCAAATCTGTATTACAAGTTAATACATGTTATAAATAAATTATATATATGTATATATTTGCATGGTTGTTAGATGCATGTTTTCAGATCCAATGAAAGTAATTAAATTTAGGTTAGACATCCCAATGAAACCATGAAAGTAAATAAAATGCAGATTTGTTGGTCTGTATTTGAAAACATGATAAACCCAGATCAATTAAAGTAATTAAGTTTAGGTTAGACATGCCAGTGAAACCATGAAAATAAATAAAACGCAGATTAATTTGTTGGTCTGTATTTGAAAACATGAGTGGAGCGTGGAACAAATAATTGACTGTTATTAAATTTAATAATATGAATGTTGCAGAAGGTGAAGGTAATGGAAAAAGCCTTGTTGTTGGAAGCCCACCCGAGCACTCCCAAAGTGCGACTACAAATGGTTCCCCGAAATTGTACTTTGCGACTACACATCGTTCCCCGTATCGGTACAATCCTTATACTAGTGGTTGTGCTCGTA